>MKEJ01038666.1:0-10982 GCA_001753735.1 Embelia ribes
GTACCTTTCATAAGCTCAAGTCTCGTGAAATCACATGAAAAACCATATATTTTCCAACACAAACTTCATAGTTAAATATAAACAATTTGCAAAGCAAAGTACCAACAATAAATGAGTTTATTCAACGAATGCACGACCACACAAACATAGATAATCACTCGCACAAATAAACAAATAAACACATAATCTTTCATATGTTATAGACCAAATACAACATATATGTATGCACGAGAATGAAAAAGTCTAGACGAATAGGAGGACCAGAGCCCAAACTGGATACACCAACAAGAGAATAATCCCGACAGTGTTAGATATACCATGGGGTTGCGTAAAGGAAACTCTAAATCCACCTGAAGCTCTTATATGCTCTTGTAGAAGGTAACAACCTATAATTAGACATATCACAATGCCAATCCAGCTGTCCCTTAGAGTATCGGCAAAGAAGCTCGGGGCTACCACTAGAAGAAGAATCAATGACCCGGGCATTTCCAGCCAGTCTGTCATAAATTGAAAATAATTCTTTCTGGTTAGACATTTATTTATCAGTGACCTGTTAATGGCTTCCTCCAAAGAAAAAGAAAATTAAAATTGACGTGGATGTTATGAAACATCAAATGAACAGTCATCCATGCCTCAAAACCACTCGATAATGGAAAAGATTCGAATAAGAATAAAGCTCTGAAAACAAAACATCATAGCGATCAAATGGTTGAATTTTGGATCTCTAACAAAAAGATTTTTTAAACTCACTTTATTAACCAATGGGTCAAATTAAAAGGTTTAGGCTAATTATCGTAACCTGATTGTACCAAACATTACAAGCTTGAGCTGCATAAATGCACAATTTTTGTAGTTTTGAGCCACTTTAAACATCACAGAGAAAAAAAATTATAAATTAAAATCGATAGCATTGATGGAGACATCACAAATCAATTGGCTTCTTAGAAGAAGATGATAGTTCGGATGGGTGACCAAATTTGGGAAGATCAGCTTAACTAGTACGGGCAATTTCAACTACAAAATCACATCTGTATATTCTCACTAGACATCACTCAGTATACTTTTCAGAATATTTGGGCATAAAAGAGTTGGGATAGTAAAAATAAGACTAGCATTCATACCTGGGAAACGTTTATTGAAGAAAAGCCTCAGTACAACACCAATAAAAGCAATCCATTTCCCAAACTGTCCGCTGATGAAGAAGATATATTCATGAGGAACATAAATCAGGAAGAACAGACAACGGCAGTAAAAGACACAAGATAAGAGATGATCACCTGAAGAAGTCGAAAATTACTGAAGGGAGACTGAAAAATATATAAGGGACCAGAAGTGAAGTCAGGACGTTTGTTCTCCAGTTTGTTCGGTCCAATATCAACAAGTAACTGCAATAATCATGTAAAAGAGTAAATAATCTACAATTATGTACAGGAATTTATTCCAAAACATCCTTACAGAAAAGAAAATATACAATGAAGTGAATATCAAGTAATTATTCAACTGTTACTATTATGGATAGCTTCAGCCTTACAGGGAGTTCTATTGTTCAATTTATCTTCTAAAAGAAAGTGCATAGATTGATTTACAACAGTGCAAATTCATTTTTGTCTTCGAAAGAGGCTATTTTTCTTCCCCTGCCCATTTCACCGTATGCTTCAATCCAATCCCAAACAGAAAGGCATAATTGGGGAAGGAGTAGTAGTTTGGTAATAAAAAACTAAATATCAAAAAGATACCAGGATTGCTAACAGCAAGAACTAAGATGATGCCAAACGATATCACTAGTTTAAGAGAATCCGAATATCATCTGCCTATAATCTGTTTGCGAGTTCAGACGTTACTCCACTTCATTTTATATTTTCAGTATGGTGTAACAAGAACAGGTACAGGAGCCTCAGGCTTCGATAGAAATTTAAACCATCGTGAAAGTGAAACGGACATCTCGTTGAGTCACAAGGCCTATGGCAATCCACTTATATGTAAATTTACTCATATCATCACAAATCAACGACGAACCAACTAATTTACAAGGGATCGGAGCCTTATCATTAGAATGAGAATTGATTAGCTATTCCAACAGGGTCAACAGATTCCTAATAGAATTTTGGACAAGAACGTTGGAAACAACAAAAAATTTGAGGCTTAATTTATTTTTTGAGTTAAGTACTTTCCGCTAAAATGTTTTAGCCAATTATCCTTCATTGTTTACAATTCCGGTTAATCAATTTGAGCATAAACCATATTCATTTTACAACCGTAAGCAAAAGGATCCTAAACAATCCTCGCTTTTCTGCATGTTGTGTGTGGTGTCAATGCAGAAGCTATGAGAGACCAAAGATACAGAACAATTCTACAAAGAAATACATGCTTAGAATTGGGAAATATTAAGCACAGTACAAACAAACGGTGTGATATTGGCCGTCCATCACCGAGGTATGTTGTACACGCATGCTAGTGCCAAATGGCACCGTCTAGATAACGTAGTCAATGAAAGAAGCTAGAACAATAAATACGCAACTAAACATAAATTACAAATAATGCTAAACATAGATGCAACAGTAAGATCTTAGTCGTTCATTACTGACTTGTATCGTACGAGCGTGCTAGTGTCAGATGGCATGGTCTAGATCTCAGACACGTGATTGTGCTTAGCATTGCTCTCAAACTTATCTCATAATAATAGTCAACATGATGGTATAACGTCCTTAATTAAAACTCAACAGTTATAGTGATTCTCTAAGGATCGGAGATCAAGAACAATTTCCTCCAATAAATTGCACGATAAAATTANNGCGCATTGTACAAGCGTCTCAATGCCAGATCACACTATCTAGATCTCACTGTTATGACAGTGCTTAGTATTAAAATCAAATCACTGTTATTCCGAAAATTGATGCAAAGGGTTCGTTGGGTTCAGCAAAAAAAAGTTAGAAATAAGCTTTTTTTAGGTTGCAACTAGCGTAAATCTTTTATCCGAAAGACATAGCAACCATGGTGGATAATAATTAATAAATGATTGGAAAAAGAGTAATAGTAATATATAGTTATAAATAGAATAAAGGGTGACATACATAGCAGCAAAAGAGGCGACCCATTTGAGGAAGCTGGTGCCAAAGCCGAGTCCGCCGAGCATGGCCACGTCGCTGATGAGACGCGTTGTGGCTTCCTTGAGCTCCTTCATGTCCGAGCCAATCAGCCGGGCGGTGTACACGTCATCGCTCTTCAGCTTCAAGTATTCCATCATCATTCTCCTCATTTTTTTTATTCTTTATTATATATTTTTTGTCTTCTCTCACAAATCTGATCAAACACAACGACTTTTGAATTGTGTATTTAATAGGACAGATAGGAATTACATTGGGGTAGACGGATAATGAGGAGGATAAATTACACTTTGCCCACTACAGTTTCTTAATATTACATAATACCCCTCGTAGTTTTACATATTACACGTTACCCCCGGCTTCTAATTAAATAAATTAGCCTAGTCCTGTTTTATTCATCTTTTAATTAAATAAATTTTTATAATTATATGTTCTCTTTTCATATACAGAAGTGATTTTCTATCTCAATTTTATGGTGGGTATTCAAATTTAATTTATTCTTATTAAGCCGTTATTGTTTGAAAAGAAAATTTATGTTGAAATGTGTGCTATTTTCAATAAGATTTTTATTCATGTTTTTTTTTTTATTGATTTAATCTACTAATCTATGAAATATAAGAATTTTTAGATATTATTTTCTTGCTAGATCTTATTGAAGGGTTGTAATTTCTTTTTAATATGTTAACAATAATGAGGTTTCAAATTTTTTGAAGGTATTTTATTTGGTTTAGGGGTATGTTGGGTATTATAAGAGTTATTTATGGCAATTAATCAAATTTTAATTTGGCCCTAAAAAGAAAAGTGTAATATCAGAAACCTCAGGGGATAATCTGAAATATTTAGAAACCTCATGGGGGTACAGTGTAATGTACCCGAATAATAATGGCTGAGCATTCACAACAGTATTTATGAAATACCATTTCTTTCATTGATTCTATTTTTTTGCGTTTTTAAAAAACATTCAAAATACTATAATAGATTTTTCAATGGAAAATTTTATTATTTGTGATTATTCTATTAAAAAATTATTATTTTTAACAAAAATTATATACTCTAATTAAGACAAAAAAAAAATATTTTTGTATTTTATTATATAATATATTATTATTTTAATACAAATTTTATATAAAAAAAAAAACCTTGTATGAATGATTTTAAAATTTGAATTTTCAATTAAAAAAATAATTTAAAAAATTTGAGATAAAATGAGAATGTCTAATGGTAATGCTATTAGTGCTGGCCTGTGGTGAACCTTGTTTTCAGCCTAATCATAGATGTTAGAGCTTGCAAAACGGTGAGCGTTACCCACCCACCTTCTGTATACTTGCCACGTGTCACGGGGATGCACTATAACTTTTTTAGATTTGTATCCACATTGGTGTTCTGTAAATTTCGATGAAATTTATAATATAATTAATTTTTTAAAAAAAAATCTTGCTACATGAAAAAAAAAAATTCTGCGGAAAAGAAAATTTAGTCTTATACAGCACGTGTTGGCTCGATCGCCTATCCTGTAATCTTGGATTGGCCAATGTGTATTTGAATGCCTATTTGATTGTGAAATTTTAAACTACTATTTTATTTTTAAGTAAAAAAATGACAAACATATATCTTTAAAATTTATAATTTGATTTAGTTGAAAAGAAGAAAAGAAAGATGATATTAAATTGAGTAAATCTGGTATCTGGACTTCTAAGTAAAAAGAAAAATTTGAGCTAAAAGTTAACACCAAACAAGCTTTTATGTGATTCAAACACGGTGAATTTTTTTACTGTCAATAGACATTTAAATTTCATTCGACTTAAATTTTTATTTTATTTTATTTTGTTTTTATTTATTTGTATACGACAGTTGATATGTTTCTGTTTTTATTTATTTGTGTATGACAGTTAATATGTTTCAAAATGAAAAGATGTATGGAGTGGTTGTATACATTCACTGGCACTGTTTGACAACAGCGGCACAAATATTTCACTTCTTATGCAAGGCCAATAAGTGGGGCCATATTTTTACGTAGAAAAATTATTTGCTATATATCTTTGTACTCAGGCCGTCTCGAAATCATTTGAATTTTTATACAAATCGAATAATATTAGTAAATGCAGTTAAAATATTAAATTTATATTTTTTACTATTATCCATTTGCTGAAAATATGACAAATGATACTCCGTCCTTTTCAAAATATCTTGTGACACATAAATTAAGAATAATTATAATTATATCAATTTTAGAAGGAAAAAAATACTAATGTTTTACCATATGACCGTTCACCAAAATACTCAAAAATCATCGGTATATAAATAATCTCTTACATCTTTTTTTTTTTTGGAAATTTAATAATCTCTTACATCTTACTAATATCATATCTTGGGCAAATAGTAATGATCTTTCATTTTTTTCTTTCTCCTACCAAAATGATTTTCTACGAGAATTATGTGATCATACAAATATTTTTTCTCCCTCCAAACTTGAAATTATTTTTCAATTTAAACATGCCATTCCTTTTCAAAATTAAACATGCGATCCATTTAAATTTTCATTGAATTCTAAATATTTTTAATTTCCCATCAAATTTTTTTTTTCATAGAGTAAGTTGCCCCTTAAGCAAATACAAGGGGGGTGAATTGTGCAAAAATATAATTTAAAATTTTTTTGAATTAAATAACTCTTTAATAACTGGAAGCAAGAATATTAATAATATAAATAACTAAAATGTAAAGAGTTAAAGATAAAAAAATGCGAACAGAGTTTTATAGTGGTTCGGACAAATATCAGTTGATCCCCCACGTCCACTCTCCTAAGCGTCGTTGCTTGAGGTTCTTTTATCAAGAAGATAAATATAATTCAATCAGCTTCACGGGTGCTGACCAATCTATTTGAGATATCCTCTCAAATTAAAGTATATATTCATAACTCCGTAGTATAAGAAAGAATTTATGAATAAATCCTTATACTCAGAAATTATGAAGGTTCATACTCTTGAGTAAAAATATAAAATTTAAATATTTGGAATATTGCTTGTTGTTTAGAAAGAAGATAGAACTCAAAGGGATGGTTTGAAGTGTTGGTAAAGTTCTCTATTTATAATATTTGAGCTTGGGTCGAGATATAGCAAAAGTTCTTGAAATATGGTAGCGCATCAACCATTTTTATGATTGAGATTCTGACCATATGCTATCACTATTTTGTCCGTATACAGTCACTTGTTTGTATGCTATCAGCCCTTCGTCCACATGCGGTTGACTTTGTGTCCTTATGCGGTCATGTGACCGTAGGCTGTTAGATTCTATCCATAAATGGTCACGTAACTGTATACTGTCAACCCCTGACCGTTGGCGGTCAATCATCCCAACCATATACGGTCAACTCCCAGTCCGTATACGGCCAACGCTGGTAAACATTGGTTAACTCTTTTGTTGTTGGAACTTCTGGCTAATACATTGACTACAAAAAGATTTTTTCCCATATTCTGCTTCAAATTAGGTCTTGGTCGAAACACGAAAGTTGTATATCTTTGAATTCTCTTTTCAAAAAGGTAAAGCTGCTTTTCATTTTATCTACGAGCTGATAGATATGTCCATTTTACGAAACAATGTCGGTTTTAAATGCTTAAATTATTTTTCTTCATTTTAGTCATTTTGCACTTTGAATTGGAATTTTACCAAAATATGAAAGTTATAAATATTTGAATTATCTTTCTAGACAAGTTTTGTAATATTAACCGGGTTCATGAGTTAGGAGATATGACCATTTACTGAAAATCTTTCATTAAAATATGTCGTTTAGGCCTCTACTTCTTCACGACTTATTTTTCTTCAAGTTGTGTTGTGTTTTGAGGTTGTAATAGACGTTATACATTCACGCAATAATGAGCATAAATTGAACTTTATTTCTGACTCATTTTTCATTATCAAAATATGTTTGATCAAAACTTGGATTAACACTAAGAAATAGTAATATTTTTTAATTCATAATTAAATAAATAATGTTTACTGTTATGTGTGGAATTTTAAATATAGAATGATTAAATATATAAAAATTATATTTTAATGTAATAGAGAATGTGATAAATAATCTGATGCAGAGGGAAAAAAAATAGAAATTTTATAAGATAGAGATATAATTTATTTTTTTGTATTTTAGGGAATCTGTCAAGATAATATGATGCGCTTAAATTCTAAAGTGACTTTTTGAAAGGGAAGTCTTCTCAATTCATTACTTTTTTTTAATACAAGAATTGATGACAAATTATTATAAATTAAGAACAAATTAATTCTTTTTTTTATTTGAAAATTGTTATGGTAATTATTATTTTTTTTGGTTTATAGTAACTTATTCTTAAAACATAGTAATTTTGTACAAATAAAGTTCTTATTTAATTTTCTGCAAAAATGATTCTTGTATTGAGTAACTCATTTCTCCTTGAACATAAAAAATTAAGGTTTTATAATTTCTTGGAAAAAAAAATTGTTTTTAAAATTGAGAAATTGTGAATAAAAGATTGACCACCCAATTAGAAATTTAGTATAGCGTTTATCGTGAAATTAGTTGAAAGTCTAGAAATAGAATACTAGTTTGGAAAATTTATGGTTCACGAATTTCTCAAGTTAGAAATTAAGGATAGATATGTCTTTATTTCGAAGGCTCAAGTGAATACTCTCACAATGCAAGTATATTTTTGGTCAGGGTTTGTCTTGGATGTATGCTGCAGAGTAATAATTTCCGTTTTGTATAAAGTCATAATCAACCGCAATCTCCCATGATATATATGTTTTGATAATGGGGATCAATCATAGGACATGTTCGTCATCATTTGACAAATGAAAATATTCATTTATCAGTGTTGTCATATTCAAAAGCGCTATGGTAAAAGTGGTGGACATTTTGGCTTGTATGATGAGAACAATATGTCACTTCCTGGTAAACAGGAACTGAAATACACCCCCCCCAAAAAAAAAAAAATAATAATAATAAAATAAAAATTCCTCATCTTTTTTTCATTTCAAGATTGAAAAAAGATAGGTTCAAATGCTGGGAAAGCTGGAGAAATTTTGGCAGGATTTAAATTTCTCAAATTAATTAAGCTATTTTATTTTATTTTATTTTTGTTCTTATAATTAGTGGTTTAATTAGCTTAGTACGTCGTCCCTCCTATTTTTCTGACTCGTTTTTATTAACCCTTCTATTTTGTGTTTTGTTATTTATACTTGCAGGCTTACACCAATGAGTTGGAGCTTGAAGTGGCCCATTTGATGGAAGAAAATGCAATACTAAAAAGACAACAACAGGTATAATTGGAAAAATAATTCCAAAAGAATAAACAAATGATCAGAATAAAACGCTTCGTGGTGACTAGTTACACATACAACGAAAGTTTGAAACGAGAAGATAAGCAACGTTGGATTATGTTACGAGATCAAAGCATATCTATTACTAGTTTCCGAGCAACTTTGATGTGCGCCTCAAAACTATTTTTATTGGACTCAAAAGTATACGTTTTTTTTTTTTTTTTTTGTGCAATGAAACAAGCTTTATAGTTCCGAAATTTTCCATAAAGTTCTTATTAACTTTAGTGGATCCATCATGCACCTATATATGCATCTAAATCATAATTTCTATTTCAAGACATCTTTTCGGTATCTAACAGCTATACATTTGGTATGTATTTTAAGGGACGTTTTCTTCTTTTTTTTTTACCCTTTCTTTGTGGCAGTTATGTTTAGCTGCAGCTTCCCAAGTTCCTAAAAAACACTCTCTCCATCGAGCAGCAACAGCACCTTTTTGAGAGTGAGATTCAGCATTATTAGTGGTATGATTTTTATTTTTAATAATAATTACTATTATTTTTTTTTTTTTGTTATGGTGGTGGGAATCTCTTATATATCATGTAATGTGGTTTTTAAGGAAAGACCATAAGAGATGAAATGGTGGCTAAAGCATGGAAGGATTGTTGATGGGTCTTTTGGATGCTCCATGTTCTTGACATCTTGTCATTATCCTCTATCCTACTTTCTCATCTTTATTATGTTTTGTCCAAAGGTGGTTGGGTATCTAAGAATATAATCTTTTCGAAATTGACTATAATTGTTCCAATTCAGAGGTACCACATTATTGGATATTCAAGTTTTACCCACCTATTTTGTAGAAATTTCGGAATTCGGTCAAGGGCTAGTGGCCATCCCTAATTTTTACATATTTTGTTTTACAACAAGAAAATTTCAAGTGGTGTTTCATTTACAATACATCAATGGACGATACAAACGTGATGCGCGCACAACTTCATGAGAATGATTGAAAGATAAATTTGAAATAAAAGGATATAAAAATTAGAAAGACTGGTAAAAATAAATTAAGAAACTGCAAATGGCCATTCCAAACCAAATTAATAATGACCTATGCAGCCTACCTAACAAAATGTACAAGATGATGTTGAAGAAACAAAACAAGGTTACGCATATTAACAAATGGAAACAATAAATGGTAAATAGAACACATGTTCAGTCACAAAGAAAAAACATTAATAATAAATCATATTTTCTAAAAGTTTGAATTATGTTTTTGCTCAATTCTATGAAAAACGTGAAGGCTTACTGTGTAAATTAGCATTCGAATGATCTTATTGGAGAACGGATTGTTTACATCCATAACAATGTACTTAAAACACACAAAATAAGTATCTATATCTCATGTTTCTGCTAGTTGAAAACTGTGACGAACCGGGTCGTGGCTAAAGTCCCAAAGAGAAATACAATAAGTCCCGAAAAGAAACCCCCATAATTCAAAATTTCAATATATTCTATTTTCCCCTTTTCTGAATATAGAAATGGTCAATTTATCTTAAAAGTTAAAACTAACAAATCAAATGCTAATCCCTATACAATTTAGATAATCCTTTGGTACCCTTATGGCATCAACATCTTTACACACCTAGTCAAGTATATCCATGTAAGTATCTGTATGTATGTCTCTGTGTATGGATTACCAATCATTAATCGAAAAGGGATTTCAAGAACTGGCACCGGGGCCGACGATGAAGAGGAGTTCTAAGGGGCAGCCGCCTTCAAAGGGTAGGAAAGCCGGACTGTGCTCGGGCTGTACAACTCCATTGATTCTCCTTCTGTGCAAAAGTGGGTGAGATGAGATATGAAACTTGATTTTTTTTTTGCAAGGTGGCGTGAGTAGATCCTAATGTTACCTATTTGTGACACCTACATCATAAATAACCAGAATGGTATACGTAATGATATTCTCTATTACTAACCCACTAGGAGTAGCCTAGTGGGGCAGAATCCAATCCTTACAAATACAAGGTCATGGGTTTAATTCTCCCTCCCCTTAAACCTTTCAAAAAATATATATATATAATATTCACTATTACTAGCTGCGAAAAGTTAGAGAATTTTTTAATTAATAATTCGTCGTTACCATTAGCAAAAATATATAGATTTTTTTTTTTTTTGACGATGTTAATGGCTAAATATATATAATTCTCACCATTGATATTGGCGAAATGCTAAGAGGGATATCACTCCACTAATTTGTGCGAGAGCTATTCCAATCATGTAAAATTGGGATGCACCTACACCGCGTAAGCAGAATAGCCTATGAAACCCTTTTCCTCTCTCAAATTGACTTGAAGACTTTTTCTCTCTTTCATTTCCTTCTCTGTGGTTATCTCTACCATGAGGGCGTGCAAAAGTGGGTGGAACTTATTAGTGGAGAAGTGCTTTTACCTAAATACTCACGGTTTTTTTAAGTGAATAGAAATAGCTAAGTGCCATAGGGTCAATTTAGCATTGTCATTAAAATGTAAGGTTTTCAAAACAGGATTAGTCATTGAATTTGTGAATGTGCTGGTTCAAGATTCAATGGTCCAA
>MKEJ01038668.1:0-10486 GCA_001753735.1 Embelia ribes
TATTCATTTCTCATCTTCATTAAGCACATAAAACATTGTTGCGTTTTTTGGGGCTTTTGGGTGTTATATTCATAAGCAAACCTTTTTAAGTTTTCTTCAACCCCCGCCCCTGCCCCTCCTCCTCCTCATCTCTCTTTTGTTTGGGTTTTTGTAAGCTAAAAGCCTTAAACTTTGGCTGACAAGCTAACCTGTTTGACGTTCACTTAATAAGTTGTTGCAAGTGCTTAGAATATTTTTACCTATTCTGTTTCCCCCTTTTTTTGGTCAATGGAAACTGTAATCATTTGCTGGGGACATCAATTGCTGATAAGAACCTGAATTTAGTATTGTGTTTGACGATTTTGTGGACCTCAATTAATACAGGTATGTAAAGAGCAGGAGTGATAAGCAGTTAAAGTATCCAAAGAGCGCGTATGATACAGAAACATGTAAACCTGAAAATCTGGCCAACAGCAAGCCGATCGTGCCCTGTGGTCTTATTGCTTGGAGCTTGTTTAATGACACTTACAGCTTCTCCCTTACCAGAAAGAATTTGACTGACCAGAATATAACCATAAATAAAAAGGGTATAGCGTGGAAGAGTGATATTGACCACAAGTTTGGGAAAAATGTATTCCCCAGCAACTTCCAGAATAGTGGTCTTATTGGGGGTAAAAGTCTGGATACCAATGTATCAGTAAGTCTTTGCCTATTAAGCTTCTCTACAAACACTATCTGACATAATTTAAAGCTCAAACTTGTGTACATATAAGATGTTTGAAACTTCTTTAATAACTACAACTCTACCCTTAATTGTTTTCTTTCATCTTTCTTTTATTGAAACCATGTTCTACAATGGCTTTATATTTTCTGTTTAAGATTATAAATTTAGTACCTACTATTGGTCTTTTAACATTTGCCCGTATTTGTTAAAGATTTGTGATATGTGGTGATATTGTTTAATGGGTAATATAGCACCCTGGAACTTACTTCCCAGCCACAGGTCCAAAGGGCTGTTCTATAGGTATGGTGGTCACTAGTCAAAAGATACTAAACTGAACGTAATTTATAGTAGTGGGTTCTGTCTTCTTCTTAAATGTATCACATAGTACCACATCATTGTGTACTTATTCTTGTACGCAATATTTATGTACTTTTGACATTACCTTTTTTTACATCATACAGATGTATTTGCATATGTTTTTTCACCGTCCTAGCTGGAACATTTTCCTCCACTGCTTTTTTCTTATCGGGTATTTTTCTGGTGACAGTTAAGTGAGCAAGAGGATCTGATTGTTTGGATGAGAACTGCAGCTCTTCCAACTTTCAGGAAATTGTACGGGAAGATAGAGATGGATCTGAATAAAGACGATGAGATTGAAGTTACTTTAGACAACAATTACAACACTTATAGTTTCAGTGGGAAAAAGAAGCTCGTGCTTTCTACGACCACCTGGATTGGAGGGAAGAACGACTTTCTCGGCATCGCTTATCTTACTGTTGGTGGTCTTTGCCTTGCTTTGGCTATAGGTTTCTCCATTGTATATCTCGTTAAGCCAAGGTAAATTTCTTTTAACCATAGCCACCTAAACTAGGGCTCTTCAATTGGGCTAGTTTGGTTTTGCTTCTGCTTTTCCGCTTGTGTTTTTATTTTTTGGTTAATGTGGTAAAATTTTTATTGTTTGTGGGAATACTATGTTTAGATTCAGAAATCAATAAGCACTGCCAGATCCATAACCCATTTAGTTTATGAATCGATTATTTTGGTATTTGCTTGAACTTTGCTTCAACTTTTCCTGCAAATGTCAAGTGTGGTATTGGTTAGATTCTTACCTAGGTTTTCCGTGGAAGGAACCCTAATACACGCTCCAAAGAATAATAGAGGTAAGGAAGATGATTTACTGTTATGGGAGCATAAAATAATTGCAGTGCAAGAGAATATGAAATTGTTTAAGAACTAGCAATATACGCAACACTGAAACTATCCGCGTTTTGGCCTCGTTTTCTCCCTTTGCACTAAGTCCCAATGAAGCAACAATGTCTTGGTTTCCTGCGACACATATTTTGTATTATCTAGTTATCTGAAAAGAATAAGGGCTTGCTACTTTGTTTATGAGGAACCAGCTGCTTTATTAAGATTAGACACCGTTATATTGTGAGCTACAAATTATGCAGTTTGGATTTGTTTCCCTTTTCGTGTTCTATAAATTGCTGCCTTTTTGTCCCTGGTATCACACTTTTAGTTAGTTATGAGTTCTTGTGGATCTATATGCGTTACATGGTGTGTTGTTTATTGGCGTTTCTAAACAACCTCAGGAATAAGTACTATGATTATGTATGTTCTTTTTGTGTGCACAATATTTTTTGCATATTGGACCAGAGATAGCCCAAAAGCATTATTGGTTTGTTTGGTTAGCTTTTAAGCAAATAAGTCAACTTATTTCTAACTAAGAAAAAAACTGAATGCATTTAGCTTAAAAATTTTAGCTTATTTAAGATAAAATAGCAAATAAACTCATCTTTTAAGCTGAGCAACCAAATAATCTCCAGCTTTTACGCAGAAAAGTTGATACGTTGCAACCAAACAAGCCTACTTCAACATACTTTTCAGATATTGGTGTTTAAGATTCTATAATTCCTATTTTCATACTTTTCAGGCGACTGGGAGATCCATCGTACCTGTCATGGAACCGGAACCCTGGAGGCCATTGAACTGGCTCGTCATAAGTTAAACTCGTGCTTCGTTTTGATTTCGTCTTTGTGAATGTATTCTTATCTGAAGATTTTGAGAAGGATTGTGTAACTGCATTCTAATCATATTTTTTTTAGCCACCTTCCCTTCGGGTGGGTATGCTGTAAAAAACACGCAGATGTTATATACACGCGTATTTAGAAATTTCCTCCGTACCTCCGTTTATGCACTGAAACATACAGTTGATAGCTCGGCTTCTTGTTCTTTATGTTTTGCACCTTTGGTTCCCGCTACATCAGTATTTGATTTTTGTTTTTTAAAAATTTATATATACACAACTAATTAGTATCAGGAAAGAAAATACGCGAGAACAAGAATATAAATTAGTTCGCTTCATACGAGAGAAACACGCGGGGCTTTTTAACTTTATTAATCGGTATTATCGCATGATCAAATACAAGCTGTAAAAAAATTAAGGTTTTGTTTTCTTAATAAGAAAATACGTTTAGGAAAATAAATTTAACGTCTTCTTGCAAGTTAATATATATAATGATAAAAAACCCTTTTTTTTCCTTTATTTATTTTTTAAAAATATGAATATTGGTCTTTTGCAGATGTGAGCAAGGATGATAATAGCCATAAGTTATAATTTATTTTACTAAAAATAATTAATTCCATGTGCGATTTTCCATCACACTAACTTCAAACTCCAATTTTTGGAAATTATTGATGGGTAAATTTGAAATAATGGATCACTTATTCACTACGTTAATGATAACTTGCAATTTAAGACCCCATTTTTTTTTTATTTATTGAACTTTAGTTTTTCTAATTAATAATCAATTAATTTTACTCATCCGTTCTTCATACAAATAATAAAAATCTGCAACAGTAGTCTCTACTACAGTAACAAGTGTGGGAATCAAAACTTGTGTACCTCAGATTGTGATAGGGATCAGTGTTATAATCTCCAATTTTTCATTTTTATTTATTTAAAAATTAGATAGCATTTAGTTGATCTGCTTCTAAGCTAAGCTTATTTTTTGTTTTGGTTTGAATAACCTAGAAATTTTAAGTAGTTATTGTTTATAAGCTTTATTTTTTTAGCTTTGTTTACTTAAAAACTAGACAGTATTTGGTTGATCTGCTTCTAAGCTAAGCTTATTTTCTGTTTTAGTCTAAATAATCTGAAAATTTAAATAGGATGCTTCCGACTTTTACCTTGATTAGAAATAAATAAATTTATTTGCTTAAAAACTGTTAGTGTTAAAATGTCCACAGACTCTGTTGGTTTGTTAGGAGTGTAATTAGGTGAACATCTGCTTTATTGTACTGATTATTAGAATTGTCGATTTTTTAGTTGTGCAACCAAATGAATGATGTCATATTGAAATCTAAACTCTTAACTGAACTAAGATAATTGAATTGCAACTTATGTAAGTTTTTACGTTCCTTTCTAATTACTAAAAAATCTAAATTATGTACCAAGCCTAATAGATAGTAACATGTTCAATATATTACAACTAATTTTAATTAAAATAAATTAATAATAGTGATAGTATGTTATTTTGAGTTTGTAGTATTTTATTCTCAAAGTACAGTAATTCTTGTATTTTACAGAAAAAAAAAAATTACAACTTGGTTTTACTTTTCGAACAAACCAGTGGGAAACCCATGCTTTGCTTGGGACACAAAAAAAAAACATACCGCATACAATTTTTCTCGGTTTATATTATAGTTTTGTAGAAATTTGTATGTATATCTTGAAGTTGTGCATGATTTTATTAAAAATTTAGTTTTAATAATTTTTATTATGATAAATTTTAATAATTTTTATTATGATAAATTTATATATATACACACTATGATAATGTTTTTATAAAAAATTAATATGCATTTACGTTAATTTTGGGTATTTGAAATTCTTATTATGACAATAATTTTAAAAATTAATATTGATTATGATAATATTTTAAATATTTATTGAGAATCTTATATTAGTATGAATTAATTTATAAAAATATTTATTTCCTCAAAATATGTTATTTCTCATGATAAGTTATCTTGTATTTATGTAGAGATATATATGTATATCTTGGTACTGTGCTTGATTATGGTAAATTTGTTTTTAATAATTTCTATTATAGTAAATTTTGTTATTTTAAAATTCTAATTTAATGGGATACATATCAAGTAATTGTCGGATAAATGTTGCGATTAAAGCGAATATAGTTGGAGTGTGATGCGCGGTTTGTGGTAATATGTTTTATTTTATATCATTTTTAATTCAAATTATTTTATAAAATTATTTCCGATTTAATTTTTTTATATCACATCATGTATTTTTCCTCCAGTTAATTATAACTTTGTAAAATTTTGGATATGGCAACATTTGTTCTATGATAATATTTTTACGAAAAATTAATGTCCATTTAGATTAATTTTAGTTATTTGAAATTTTTATTATGATAATATTTTAAAAAATAATCTTCATTAATGCTTTAAAAATTTATGGAGAATATTATATTGGTAAAGATAAATTTATAAAATTATTTATTTACTAGAAATATTTTGATTTTTAGACATAATTTTAGTAATTTATATTATAATAAGTTATCTTATAGTCATACAGAGATATATGTGTATATATTGGGACTGCATGTGAACTTATAAAAAATTTAATTTTAATAATTTTTCGTATCCCATATGATCAATTCTCAAAATGCATAGCACCACTCTATTATTGGATTTATTGCCACCTCATTGTAATATTTGGGTGTCGAACTTCTGAATGGTCTGTTAAATAGTGTAATTTGTGAAAAGTTTCTTGATACTTCGTTTTCGTACAACAAAAGAATGTTTGAACCCTGTAACGAGTCAAAAATCTCACGTGGATGCCACATGGATAGATTCTGTCTGTCCAAATTGTATCGATTGAATGAAAAATTAATAGATGGTGTAT
Source organism: Embelia ribes (assembly GCA_001753735.1). Classification (NCBI taxonomy): domain Eukaryota; kingdom Viridiplantae; phylum Streptophyta; class Magnoliopsida; order Ericales; family Primulaceae; genus Embelia; species Embelia ribes. The sequence continues at coordinate 5,634 of MKEJ01038668.1, forward strand.
CAATTGGACAAAAAAAAATTAGTGTACTAATTAAATTTTAGCCTATAGATAGTTGTACTAATATGTATTTAACCCACAAATTAGCTATTCGAAATCAAAATGTATTGATAATTCTTGATATCTCATCAGTATATAGAAGTTTAACTCATTTATAAAAGTGGAATTATAAAAGGAATTTTTTATTTTTTTTTTTTGTAGAAACAATAAAGAAAAGCAGGTGGGACTGCTCTTCAAGAATGAATAGAATTTACGGTTTATCAAACAAAAATCTTTTTCTCAACCTACTGATTTTATTTTCACTCCAGAACTGAAATTGGATACAAGGCCAAAATAAACAATGCGAATATTCCGATTTCTCTAAAAGGAAAGCAATAATTATTAGTCTTAGGAGTGAAAAATACAGAAAAAAAAAAAAACAAAGGAATCAAATTCTCTTGAATTCAAAGACCTTCAAAGAATCTCAAGTGGTCTTCAAATGTCTCCCCATGACGGATCTTGGACACCGATCCATCGTCTTCGACCTAAAGATACCAAATACCACTCGATAAATTTTGCATGTACGAGAACTGGAATATCTGACATTTCCGATGGAAAATTTTATTCGCTAAAACATTGCATCAAGAAACTTGAAATAAAAGGAATAGGCTTCGAGAGCAGCCAGAGCAAATGGGGATGAAACATCCATCACTCGTTCAAATCACGAAAAATAAGTCACATACATATTGAATTAGACTCTAATTTAAGGTTCGATTGTTTTGGTATAAAATATTTACAAGAAAATACGTTCTAGACTAAAAAATGTGAGCATAAATGTGCATTGAGAAGATATATAAACAATGGAGAATGTTAAAGTAGAGCATTCAACAAGAAAATAATTTACAAAACCGAAAAAAAGGAAACCAAATGAGTAGGGATGGAATGTGTGTATGCAAGACTAAGGCTTAGTTTCGGAATGCTGGTGCTTTTGAAAATCCGCTTCTCAAAATTGATTTTGAAAGTTGGTAGTGAAAGAAGGAATTATCATAGTATTTGGTAAATAAATTCTAAAAGTTGCTTTGATAAGCAGTGTAGTGTTAGGTAAAGTCATACTTTTTATTGTAAAAAGATAAAAATATGTATCTATGCATAATGTATTATACATAATTGAGTTTATTTTGATAATTAATGATGAAAACAGCTCGAATGTTGTTTCTAAGGTACCCTTAGAAAAGTAAAGCAAATTATTAAAAAAAGTTTGTTTTAAAATTTATCAATCATTTGAGGCTTAAGTTTTAAGAAAATAGAAATACAGAGGGAAACGGTCCTTGGGATATCTTAATTGCATTGTCATAAGTAATTAATTTCATTATTGGCTATGGCACTTAACATTCCATTTGCTCCAATAAAGATTTCACTTCTCAATGCTAAAAAACATTGAAGATCTTAATAGCTTGCAAAGGATCATGAGTCTGCCACGTCATTACATCCAGACCGTTAATTTTAAAATTAAATATTAAAATAAATTTTTTTGTGAGATTTATTTATTTAATTTCAACTGTTAATTTTAAAATTAGAGTAAGAATATGTAGGCTCACACTATGCCAGTCATTCCTTTTTACGTTTGCAACTAATTTCTTGTGTTCGTGTGACTAATTTTATAATGGTGTTATTATAGTCACTTTTCAAAACAACTAACCTTTTATGCATGCATACGTGATCGTAAAAAACTAAAACAAGTTAGCCTTTGCTATACGCATATAGAAAACATTGAAATAATCAGACTAATGAGCGATGTATGTGGTACAATACAATTTCACAAATTAATATAGGATTCTATGAGGAAAAAGTTTCCACTTTAGAGCTTTTCTTGCCAATTTTTGGTTTTCAGTTTTGTTGTTTGGGTTTGTTTGGAGAACTATTTTTATCATTTTAAGTAAAAAATAAAATATGTTGTTTGTTTGCACTAGTAAAAATAAAAAATTTTTTACTTAAAAATGTTAAAATTATACTTCTGCAGAAGTAAAAATTTTATTATTTTTTTTCAAAAAAGTATATTTTTCTTATACTTTACCCTATTACTAATTACTTTTCACATTTCCCAATACAAAAATATATAATTTTTTTAATTTGTACTAAACATACATATAATAATTATAAATATTATTTAGAAATATATTTTTCCAACTCCAATAAAAAAAAATATACGTATGTGCTTTTAAGATACAATAAAACGAGCCAATTATCTATTTTACCAAATTAGATTTGTATGTGTGTCAATATAATCCTGTAAAAATTATATGTCCACAAATATTAGATATAATGCATTCTGAATGACGATATGTGAAAAAATTATATATATTTATAAGTACAAAATATCCATTGTTTTATATGCATAATGCACCATTATAGTGTCAGAGGTAATTGGTGTAATCACTTGAAGAATGGGCTTAACAATATTGTTTAATTGATAATTTTCAAGAAAAGAAAAAACAAACCTTGTTTAATAAGCCATAACAAAAACATTAGGGAGGTAGTTAGAAATTTACTATTAGTTAAACTGGTGGTGGATTTTGATCAGGGCTTGTTAAGATAATTTCTATATAAACAGTCGAATAAATTGTTTCACAAGACCAATCAACCGGTGACAAAAAACAAACAAGGGCACAAAAATATTAATTCAGAGCGACAGAACCAAATAAGAGAAACAAAAATCAATGTGCGGTACAAAATATGAAATCGAGCGACAGAATAGAAATAGCTCGTACATAACATTCGGTGAGATCATCAAATCGTGTTTCTCTGCTTGGATTTCCATACGGATCTTGCTCGGACAATCTCTACTTTATCATCTTGCATGCGCAATAGATGCGTGCTTTTCAAATCTTCGTCCTCGATACCACCCGTGTTAGGTTGCGAGTTTTGAGTGTATTTTGGGTCAATGGTTGTCAACGATTCTAGGACATTAGATTGTCTGCATTCACGTCTGTATTCCAGTGTCATGCTCATCAGACTGTAATGCTCTAACACATCTATCGGGACACTCTGCATATACAAGGTTGCGAAAAAATTGTAAACAAAGAGATGATCATACGACTAATTTTCAGTTGTCTAATATATGTTAAATACCTATTATGCCTTCTCAATACGACAAAAAATTACATTTTGATAAAAGAACACCAAAAAAAGAGTGGTAATAAGTAATACTCTGGCGTGACATGATTTATATATCTTCGTACTTAAATTTTTCGACAATTACTATTTAGGTGCGGTTACTCACTTCTAAGATCCATCCGATGTACTTCACATTATTAACATGTTGGTTGGCGTCCATGTCACTCCATCTAGGCTGAAATTTTGACACGAAAACAAGTAAGCAGTTTATACAATACGATAAACAAATAGAAAGGCTAATAGTCCAATCAATGACTCGATTCGCATTACTCACAGCTAAACCAGATCTAATTATGTCAGTAGTTTCATCTTTTAGTTTCTCAATTTTGTCGAGGTCGGTACCACCCGGATAGATTGCGACTCTGTCGAGGTAAAATGGTTGAACTTCTCTTCTCACTTCACCAGGAATTTTAGACAACTTTCTTGTTTCTCTGTTCATCATCACCCAAGTGCTGCACCGATATATACAATACAAGTTATTGGCTCTACTAATACTATCTTATTAATCATTCTTTCAAACACTTTATTGTCTTTAAATCATAAGTAAAAATTGTAGAATTATTGAGCCTGATCACCTAGTGGCTCGGGTTATGATTTTTTGCGTGTTACGCTCCCTAATTATCCAGTCCCTTCGCAGCCCATTCATTCCAGCTGCGTCTACCCATGTCTCAATATCAATTACATCTCCCCTGAAATTTAAAAAATACATGCCATCAGCAATTTTCTTCTTCTTTTTTCCAAAAAATTTTGGACAAAGAAAATAACATATATTGTGGAAAGGAAAATGCTGGGTTAAAAAAACGTTACCAGGAGCTGTATTTCTCTACTTGAACATGTATACGAGTGACGACCCAAATTAGTTGCCTAAGGCTCATTTCACGGGTCGCACCAAATCCATTCCCAGCTAGACCCGAGCTTGTCACATGGTTAAGAGCTGTCTCCTGCACCCATCACAAAATTTAAACGAAAACTCGTGATTATGATTTTTAAAACATTTTCATAGTTTTAATTTCGGAAACAGTACATCTCAAAACGAAGAGCCTAATTAAGGTGAGAAATGAGCAAAGTATTGGATTGGACACTGTCACAACTAATCACCACACCCAATTTTCCAAACATTGAAATATTGAAAACATGTTTCCATTTTCAAAAGATTAATAAAAATCAACCAATTAACCTGGAGGAGATTCATGAGTGTTTCCATTGTGGCAGTCTTGTCCGGGCCAATTTCATAAGACCTTATCACAAAAGTTTGCCTATAAACAAACTTCTCCTCCACAAACCTACCAAGTAACCAAACATAAGCATGCTCATCCACACCACCAATTTCTTTCGGCAATTGAACCCCGATATTTATCGAGCCCAATTGTGAAACCCCATTCACTTTTTTACCATTTACCGTGTGATCAACACTCTTAAATCCTCCAACATTTGCTCTCACCGCAAACTTACTTTTGCTCACCATTTCATGGTGTTTTGACCCACGAAACCCGACTTTCAAAACTTCAACCGCCATCGATTTCATCTCCGAGATGGCTATTCCAACAAAGTTTTTAGCAAAATAGAGAAGAAGATATGATAAAGGCTTTGCTTTGCTTTGGGGCAGCAAAATTCAAATCCTAGTTGGTCTAACCACTCTTTGAATGACATGCAAAAGAAAGTATATTTTTTTTCCTAAATAAATAAGTTTGTGGGGAATAAAA
>MKEJ01038673.1:0-15654 GCA_001753735.1 Embelia ribes
ACTTTATATGCGCATGCATTTTGCAACTGGATCCAGAAGGACAAGAATATATGCCATAATTTGAAGGTGGTTAAACTATAACAAGAAATATAAAAACAAACATCTTTTAACAACTCTCATATGCACATTTTATTTTAAAATATGCAATCATTTATAAAATAAAGTAAATTATGATTATTGCCCTTCTTAATTGTTAGAGGTAAAGTAAAAATAAATAAATAAATAAATAAATAAAATAATAATAATAATAATAATAATAATAATAATAATAGGGGCAAAATTGATTAATTTTCTACAATTCAAAATTTAAATTTAAAATTATCTAAAATAAATAGTTTCTTAGAAGGAAAGAGTAATATATTTGAATTTCTGCAGCTTAAACTTTTACAAAATGGTATGAAAATGAATTAGTTTTAGATACTAGTTACTTATTAATAAATAACATTGAATGGTGAGAAAATAAAACGTAGAATGCGAAAACATTATTTCACGGGGGAGACTAATAGAAAGACTAAAACGCGGAAGTACTCTCAATACAAAATATATATATATATATAGATATATATTCTATTTGTAATTCACATTAGTTTTTTTATAAGAAATTATTATATTTTGAGGAAAACTTATTATAAATTGAGAAAAATTTATTATAACTATTTTTACTAAAAATGTATGTAGTAATTTGTCTTCAATTTTTATTTTTTTCTTTTTTTAAATATAATAATTTTTGTACATTAAAATACTAAGAAGACATCCTAATTTTTGCACTCAGGCTTCCATCGTCCCGCTCCTTCCAATTTCTTGACCACTATATCTGAAATTAACACTTCCTCGATCACTACTACCCTATCTAGAAACAATTGCTCGTCCAATGGCTCCAGGATTCCAAACTTTTCTGAAAAGTAGCCGGAGTCAAATCAATCTCTACACCCCTAACAGTGGTGCAAAAAATCATCTTGGTACTCTCTTTTGACCATGACCTAGCATTAGAATAAATGTCCCTAACCAATTCATTTGTATAGCCCTTATGAAATATGACCAACTTTGTTAACCCCGCATCCGCAATTTTTGTTTGCCAGTTTATCGGACAATCGGTATAATTATCTGCTCCAACAAACTCATCAAGTTTCCAATCCCTCTTGCCTGCCATTTGCTTAACCCCAAACCTAGAAGTATATTTTTTGTAAGCATTAGCACTTATGAATTTCGTTTCGTCAAAATTCGGGGTTAAACTACTAGCCTTTACCCTTTTCCTTACTACCAACACCCTCTTCCAAACCTGTTCTAGTTCTCTTTCTCGGCGGCATTTTCGAAATTAATCTTACACAATTAGCACACAAACTCAACAATATCAAAATTTCCCTACAAATAGAACAATTGCAAAATTCTCAACTATGTTTAATACCAAAAATTGGACTCGATTCGTTATTAAAGAAGAGTTTTGAGAACTTACTTGTAAATAAACAAGATTGAGATGGAGAAATTTGTGATTATTAATGAATGCTCCAATCTTCCACAACCACTACTTAATATTTTGGTGAATGCTTTGTGATGAAGATGAAGATTAATGATTGTGGTGATGGAAAAATCAAGGGAGAAGAAGATATTTGAAGGAGAATGAATAATTTGAGAGAGATTTGAAAAAGAATGAATAATTTGAGAGAGATTTTGAGATGAAAGTGAAGGGAAAAATGGTTTTAAGGGAGATAAATTCACCCCTAAATACGCAGGTTATATTCTGAAAAGGAAACTTCGATCAATCAGTATTGCAACTTCGATTGATCGATGTTTGTAGATTAAAATTTACGCTTTTTGATTGAATTCCGATCAATCCAACCATCAAAAGGGGCACTTCAATTAATCGGTATTGCAACTTCGATCAATCGGAAGTTACAGATTAAAATTCCCACTTTTTGATTGAATTTTGATCAAACCAACTATCAAAATATGTTTTCCTTATTGAAAACACTAAGAAAACTATCCTAAATACACATATATCAATATTAGCATAAAAAAATCATTAAAAAGTTTGACTTTGATCTATATTTGACTATAGAAAAGCTAAAATATTTTATTATATATACACACAGACACTCTAGACACTTACTCGATACACTCCCCACTAGATAAATCGAACATAGTCTATATGTTAAAATAAATATAGAAAGGACAACATGATGAACCAAAATGAAAAACAAAAACAACAAACGAAATGAAGAAGAAAGAAAATCAAAGGATCGAAACTAAGCTACTATGTACGAAGAAGTTTTTCCGAGCATGATTACTCATAAACCAGGTTAATGAAACCCATCTCAATCATCGGTTCATAATGGTTATCATAGTATGGCTTCCAACGATAGTCATTTACCTTGAAAATTACTGTCTTACTTGGTTTCGAATTGTAAATTTCGTAAGTACCAAATGAACCAATGTCATGAATAATATAAGGTCTGGTCCACCTCGACTTAAGTTTTTGGAGGAATAAATGCAAGCTAGAGTTGTAAAGGAGGACTTTGTCCCCTACTACATAAGTCTGAGTTTTGATATGCTTATCATGCAAGCTTTTCATTTTGGATTTCAAGACTTTTGATTTCACATATGCATCATTTCGCAACTCCTCCAATTCGATGAGGTCGAGCTTTAAATTTTCCCCTGCTGGTTGCAACAATTTATTTCATTGTCGTACTATCCAATAGGCTCCATACTCAAGTTCTACCGGAAGGTGATATGCCTTACTATAAACCAATCTATAGGGACTCATCCCTAAGATAGTTTTATAAGTGGTACGATAGGCCCAAATAGCGTAGATTAAGCGGTCGGACCAATCCTTGTGATTAGGGCAAACCATCTTCTTAAGTATCATCTTCACTTCATGATTGGTCAATTCAACTTGGCCACTCATTGTAGATGGTAAGTCATTCCTACCTTATGTACTACCCTATACTTCTTGACCAATACCCAAAAAGGGTGATTGCAAAAATGCATTCCACCATTACTAATGATTGTGTGGGGAATATAAATCGAGAGAAGATGTTCTCTTATAGGCATTTGTTCACGACTTTGTGATCATTTGTTCAGGTGGGGATTGGTTAAACCCACTTGGACAAGTAGTCCACGGCTACCAAGATGTATCGAAAGCCATATGAGCTTGGAAAATGACTTATAAAATCAATGCCCCAACAATCGAATATCTCAATCATTATGATGGGTTCTTGGGGCATTTCATTCCACTTGTTAAGCTTACCAAAACATTGACACTTTTCGCAACTTTGGTAAAAAGAATATACATCCTTAAACTTCGTCGGCCAATAGAAACCACATTGTAGGATTTTAGCCAATAGAAACCACAGTGTCGAGCTTTTCGTAGGAATCGTTTCCTATTGTTAACTGACCAAGCGAGAGGTATGGCTCCAGTGACAAGATAATTTGCCAGGTCAGCAAACCAATGAACCGTACGAGTACTTATAGCATAAAGATGTTCATCAGGGAAGTATTCATTAATTGGAGAAGAGTCAACACCCAAGGATTGGCTCGTTAGCCTTGATAGGTTATTGACAATGATGTTTTCGACCCATTTCTTATCGCAGATTGGGGCATTTCGTTCTGCTTGGTAAGCTTACTAAGACATGGACACTTGTCGTAACTTTGGCAAAAGTAACAAACATCCTTAAATATCATCGGCCAATAGAAACTACATTGTAGGATTTTGGTTGTGGTCTTCTTGGCTGAGAAATGCCCACCACATGATTCACTATGACAATGCGTGATAGTGTCAAAGATCTTGTCATCGTAGAGGCAATACCGTACTATTTGATTGGAACAATATTTGTACAAGTACGGATCGTCCCAGAAAAAGTGTTGAGCCTTGGTAGGAATTGTTTCCTATCGTTAACCGACCAATTGAGATGTATAGATCCCATGACAAGATAATTTGCCAAGTCGGCAAACCAAGGAGTGGTAAGAGTACTTATCATATAAAGTTGTTCATCAAGGAAGTACTCGTTGATCGAAGAAGAGTCGTCACCCAATGATTGGCTCGTTAGCCTTGATAAGTGATCAATAATGACATTCTCGACCTCTTTCTTATCATGGATTGCGAGATCAAATTCTTGCAACCCATCACAAGAGTCGAGCTTTTGCCTCCTTTTTTAGAAAGAGGTATTTCAGCATTGCGTGATCCGTAAATGGGAGAACCAACAATATAGGAGTGAAATTTGTCTAAAGTAAAGACAATAGTTAGTAGCTCCTTTTCAGTTGTGGTATAGTTAAGCTGGGCATTGTTCAAAGAATGGCTCGCATAGTAAACTACGTGTGGCTTCTTATCTTTTTTTTGTCCCAAGACCACCCCTACCGCATAATCGCTTGCATCATATATAAGTTTGAATGGTAAGGACAATTCTGGGCCTTGCATTATGGGGGTAGAAATCAATTTTTGCTTTAGAGTATAAAACACACTTCGGCATTCGGAAGTCTACTTGAAACGGACATCCGAGGATAGGAGATGACACAATGCAAGTGGCTAAACGAGCACATAAAAAGTCGGTAGAAACCGGCGTGTCTAAGGAAGGATCTCATTTCTTTAATCGAGGTAGGAGGAGGTGGCTTTTCAATAAGCTAAACTTTTGCTTTATAGACCTCAATTCCCCTAGCAGAGACAATGTGCCTGAGTACAATACCTTGTGTTACCATGAAGTGACACTTTTCCCAATTCAACATGAGATTTGTGTCTTCACTCCATTGAAGAGCACACTCGAGATTGAGAACACACTTGTCAAAATTATCTTCGTAGACAGAGAAGTTGTCCAATAAAACCTCGAGTATTTTATCGACCATATCACTGAAAATACTTATCATGCACCGTTGAAAAGTCACCGGTGCATTGCATAAGCCAAATAACATACGCCGGTAAGCAAACCTTTCAAAAGGGCAGGTGAACGTGGTCTTTTCTTGGTCATCGTATGCAATTTCAATTTGATTATACCTTGAATAGCCATTGAGGAAATAATAATACGCACGACCTGCAACTCTTTTAAGGACTTGGTCCAAAAAAGTCAAAGGAAAGTGATCTTTCTTGGTCAAGGCATTCAAACGACGATAGTTAATGCACATATGCCAACCCATTTGGATACGAGTTGGGATCAATTCGTTCTTATTGTTTTGAATAACCATAACCCTGGACTTTTTAGGAACAACTTGAATAGGGCTAACCCATTTGGAGTCCGGAATAGCATAGATAATTATGGTGTCCAACAATTTGATTTCCTCGCCCTTAACTACTTCTTTCATGATCGGATTAAGGCGTCGTTGCATTTGACGCAACGATTTGGCTTCATCTTTAAGGTAGATTCAGTAGCTACAAATGAAGGGGCTTATCCCTTTAAAATCCACCATAGACCAGCCAATAGCTTGGTGATATTTGCGAAGAACTTTGAGCAAGACACTTTCCCGAGTCGGAGTAAGTATGGCCGAAAAGACCATTGGAAATGCCTTGCCTTTGCCTAAGAAGGCGTACTTGAACTCATTGGGGAAGGGATTACGTTCCAGTATGGGAGCCTTTTCGTTAAAAGGAATAGCCTTCAAAGAATGCATTTCAAAAGGCTCAAAATATGGCTCCCACCTTGCAATTTGCTTCAACTCGAGTCTTTCATACTTGACGTCGATATCAATCAAACCTTGCATAAGTTTTCAGACCTTCCTTTCAACAATTTTGAACTCGAAATGCTCGTCGTAAATCGTTTGAATTAGATCAACCTCCTCGAAATCAATCTTGCTATTATCGAGTTTCTTGCATAAATTGAAGACATTCATCTCCGTTTTTATATTACCGAATGATAGCTTAAGGATTTCATCCCAACAATTGATAATGACATTTGATGTTTCCAGAAATGGACGTCTAAGAATGACCTAAATTTGTTTGGTTGAGTCGGGAACGACATGAGTATCGAGGACAACAAAGTCCACCGAATAGTAGAATTTCTCGACTTGGACTAAAACAACTTCAATAACACCCCTTGGTGTTTTCACCAATTGGTCGGCCATTTAAAGTAAGGCATATGTAGGCTTGAGTTTGCCTAATCCCAATTGTTGATACACAAAATATAGGAGAAGGTTAACGCTTGCGCCCAAATCAAGCAATGCACGACCGATTGTGCAACCACCTATCACAATTGGTATTGTAGGACAACCAGGGTCCTTATACTTAATTGGAGTGTGGGGATCGATGATCGTACTAACCTCTTCGGTAAGAAAATATGTCTCCCTAGCATGCAACTTTCGCTTCACCTTACACAAGTCTTTAGGGAACTTTGCATACGATGGGATTTGTTTAATGGCATCAAGGAGTGGAAGGTTGATCTTTACTTATTGAAGAGTCTTGAAGATTTCTTTTTAGAGTTTCGCCTTTGGCGGAGATAAGCATTGCTGAAATGGAGGCCTCGGAATATACACAACTACTTCGGGTTTTTCAACTTCCCGAGTACCAATACCTTTTTTGGATTCTAACTCCTGAATTAGCCCTTTTGATGATTTATCACTTGGTAATTTGGTTTGGAGGCTAATTGAAGTGTCAGATGATCGAAACAAGTATTGGCTTTTAACTTGGACATGTTTGGAAGATGGATCAACCGAACCTATAGTTTGATCGATCAAATCGAAGAATTTTTCACTTGCAACCTCCGATAGATCTAACCAATGGTTAGATCGATCCAATCAATGGTTGGATCGATCCAGCTCCCCATAAATGATTTTTTCAATAGTAGAATGATCCATGCTTGAGTTAGATGGATCTAATTCATTGGGGATTACTTCCTTAACCTTTTTGAGTTCTTCTTCTCCTCATTTTGGGATCGTTTTCCCACTTCGTGAAACCGTCACCACATTAACCTGATCAAGTAGTTTTGGTTCCGACGAACTGCTCTTGGCAAATTGCAATGACTTAGTCGGATGTGGCTCGGGTTGTTCCGATAGTCTACCTCCTCCCGGTTTACCTAGAGTTTTGATAAGCTCGTTCAAGTTTCAGGAGATTTCCATGACAGTTTTCTCCAAAGAATCGACTCGAGGATCGGCCAAAGGTGTCTATGCTTGTTTTGTCGATACCGAGGGGCAACAAAAGCACCCGATCCTGGAGGCTTATACCCCGGTTTGTATTGGAAGTTTTGAGGTAGAGGAGCCCCATTCTTCTATTAGAAATTGGTGTAATTACACCACCCCAGATTGTAGGTTTGGGAGAACGAATTTTCCTTACCTTGATTGTGGGTCAGAGGAGGTTGTTGTTGTATGTATTGGGTTGTTTGAGCTTGGCCGTAGCACGTGTCTTTCATGACCGCCATTTGATAGCAATCCTCCATTTTATAGCCATCACCTTGGTAAAATTCACAAGTAATTGCCACTGAAAGTGTAGCTACCGCATGGACCTTCTCTATTTCCAACACTTCCATCTTATTTTTCAAGGTGATATATTTTTCCTTCCGCTCATTGGCCTCGTTGAGATGATAAACACCCCCCTTTTGCATAATATCTTTTGCAGATGATATATTGGCAATTCCAACTGGAGAAAATTTCCAAGTTTGGGATTCATCGGCTAGGTCGTCGAAGAATTGCCAAATGTCTGTGGTGCTCTTCTTAAATAAATTTCCTCCACACATGGAGGAAATTGTTTGTTTGAGTTCAACACTTAAAAACGTATGAAAGAATATAACCAACCACCACTTTTCATAACCATGATAAGGACAAGCAGAGAGGAGATCCTTCAAATGCTCCCAAGCTTGGAAGAATTTCTCGAACTGAAGGGTAGTAAATTAGGAGATGCGTTCGTGATACTTCAATGTTTGGTGATGTGGAAAGTACTTGTTCAAGAAATGTTTTTGCATCGCATCCCATGTTCCGATAGAGTAAGGTGGAAACAAATTAAACCATGCCTTGGATTTATTCTTGAGAGTGAAAGGGAAAATTCGGAGATAGACTATATCAGGTTCAATGGATGGATCACCGAAAGTTGAACAAATGGCAACAAAATCGTTGATAAAGTTATATGTACTTTCGGCCTCCATACCATTGAATTACAAAAGTGATCGAATCATCCCCGCCTTCAACTTGAATCCTTTTGTTGAGTTTCAGGGAGAATAATATATGCCGGCGTACATCTTTTCAAAGGTTGAAGTACGTCTTCCACCGGTAAATAGACAGGATTGATAGGCGGGGGAATTGGATGATAAGCAGGAGGTGGCGGCGGTTGATTCATATTAATGTAAGCTTGAACCGCATGCTACTATTCGGGGGATAATATGGTAAGCCACCATGGAAGGCGAAACACCTTGAGGAATTTGAGGAGAATGAGGAATGAGAGGATTATTTTGAAATTTTCCACCACCGAAATAGTCAAAACCAGGTAGAGGATGATTGTCCTCGTCGCCTTGATTACTCATCATGATGGGCATAGAAGAACTTGTTTCGGCTTCTTATTGTAAGAGTCGCTTCCGCAAATAAGTGGTGGAATTTTGGACTTCTACTAATTACAAGCTATGGAAATTTGTTCAAATTCTACCGAAAGAGTGGTGATTTGAACTTTCTTAGTACTTCATTACTAGGGAAGTCCCTGGCAACGGTGCCAAATACTTGACTGACCCCTAAACGTGCAACTTATTTACTTAGCACGTGCACTAAGGTACTATCGTAGTTTTCTCGGTAAGAACTCGAGTATCGAATCTCTCGAGGACTTCTAAGTGTGACGAAAAATTCCAGGAACGCTCGAATTGAACCATTCTAATGCAGAATTCATTTTCGGTTGATAATTACGTTAACACTACTCTTATTTTCTCCTTGATTTTCCCGTAAAGGCAGCAATTTTTTTGTTTAGACTATACCTAGATTGCAACTAAACAAGAGATAACAACTAAAATGTGATTAAATGAGAAGTAACAGAAACAACAAATAATAAAGTCTTGCCTATGTCGGGGAAACCGATAGGTTAATTTCCACCCCATATGACGAGTTCCGGTTAAATTTGGTAAGAAAATCACGACCATATATTTTATGATTTATATTAACCTAGTATGTCATTGGGAGCGTGTCAAGCTCCATAACTACTCCTAAGTGATTTCTAAGTGACTTCCGAAAAGTTCAAAAAATTTAGATTTTCAAAACAAATTCAATTTTTTGGATTAAGACTTATAAATATCAATCTCGTCAATTAGGGTGTTTGGGGGTTCAATTAACCTATTTTCATCCCCTAAGGAAAGAATATGATTAGCTTAACATATCAATATTACACATACAAACATGAAAAATAAGGCATGAAGATGAATACATGATAAGAACTCTTATTCAATAACTAATTTGAAATTGCAATCACTCTACACAAATGTTGTACTTAAAACAACTACTACTAGCATGAACAATACTACAATAAAGCTTGAAATTTATACAACTAAAGTTGTAAGAAATTTCACTTACAACCCTTGAGAATGTTTTACAACTTTGAGAAATGGAACAAATGAAGTTCGGCCCAAAATATAAGCTAGTAACGCCAAAAATCTAGTCTTCCTTTAATCTCTAAGATCAACAAAAAAAAAAAAATTGAAAAGAAGAAGAAGAAGAAGAAGAAGAAGAAAATTATCGTAAGAAGCTAGAGAAGAAGAAGAAGAAGAAAAAGTAAAAAAATTGTTTCATGAAAAGTGTCCTCTAACAAGACCAAAAATCTCATCTTCTTGAAACTTGAGTATTCCCATTATCATAATACATCTACCCCCATATACATACATTTTATTTTTTTATTTTTTTATTTTTTTCTTTTTTGAAATCTGTGGCTTCCTTCTGCTTGCTCCATCCGACTAATCCACAGGGTCTAGTACTTCGCACCTATGATAATTCCCAACATGGATCAGGATTCAGCTTAGCAAGCTAGGGGGTGTGCCTCCAAGTATGACACATGTGAATCGAACTTTCCACCTCATGCCTGAAGTCATAAGTACCGGTCTTTCGACCACTAGGCCGACCCCTTGAGGTTATATGCGTACATACTCATCACATGAGAATAAGTCTTCATTAGACACAATTTCACCCAACATTAGGACTTAGTTGGTGGCTAGCTTGATAAGAATGTGCTTGAATGTAGAAGTGGCTAAAGATATCCAGTCTTGATCATCATTGAACATACATGTGACTTGGTTCTTCAAGTCAGGGAATTGATAAGGTTAGACTAATGGTTATGGGTGAGAATAAGGGTTTTAGTTGAGCAAAAGTATGGTACAAAGAATTGTTACCTTTTCTTTCTATGTTCTGCCTGGCTATTCAATCGATCGATCTTATAGTTGGATCGATCGAAGTCCCCCAAAACAGAGATGCATCTTCTAATTCAAAATTATTCCAATTGTGCAACTTCATCGATCCTCTTTGTCTTTGGATTTCAGTATCCGATGCATTTTTTGTTTGCAAACCTTCAACAAATCTCCGAAGCAGCTATCTTGCCCAATTTGATATCGATTTTCTAAAATTCATACGGAAAACCGTAATATTGAAACAAAACAAATAATATGCGTCAAATGTCAAATATAGGACGCTATTTATCAAGGCCAACGATGTTATTTTTATACAATTTTATGCTCTAATCAGTACTGAAAACACGTTTCCACCAAAAATTGGTATTTCCCGTAACTATGAAACAAAGTCTACTTGCTAAATGAAATGTAACCTCGACCATGTATTACATTTTGTATTTATATGACAAATAAAATCTACCCTGGCTACGTAGCTGTCTCAGTGAGTACGATACAACTAGTTGTGTTGACAACCAAAACGTAATCACCAATAATATTTATTGATCTCCCTTTTAAATATTTTAGTAATTTGACCAACAACTTCTTCAATAAAAAAAAAAGAAGGTTTTTCTGGTGGAAAGCTCAACTGCAAGATGCTTGTATTTGGAAGCAAATATCAGAAACAAGTGGGAAAATGACATCTGGTGGTAGTCTCTATATTAGATTATTTTCGATAAAAAAAAGTTGATCAAATATTTTCCATCGTTTAGACATGTGGCTTAAATTAACAGTGCTTTGCGATTAGTCACTAATCAAATACTTTTAACCAACAAATGATCTACCTCTACCATATCAAATTCAAATTTTTTAAATTTTGCACCATAATATATATTCGAACAGTTTCGTAAGTCAAAAAGGGTATATTCCTATTTTCCCCCTTGCCGTTCCACCTTATCATATATTGGGATTGTTTGGTTGCCCGTACTTTTATTCTACTTTTGTATTTTAAGTAAAAATGAAGTATGAATTTTGTGTATAAAAAAAATATATATATTTTTTATACTTTCGAGTCAAAAAAATATATTTCTGTAGAAGTAAAAATTAATATTTTTTTCGTAAAAGTATACTTCTTTTATACTTTACACTGCCATCAACTACTTTTCAAAATCACTAACAAGAAAAAATATATTTTTTTCAATTTTTACTAATTACACTAAAACACTTTAACATTTTATTTAAAAATATATTTTTTTACCAATACCTGAGAAGTATATTTTTATATTTAAAATACAACCAAACGAGCCCATTATACAAAAAATAGGAGAGCTGAATTTGCAATAAAAAAGTGTACAATTATTTTGCTGAAATTTTGATTTGTTTAGCAGCATGATGCATACGCCAGTCAAACTAATTTAGCTTTACCATAACCTGTAAGTTTTTTTCAGCTTGTGTCCCCTATTAGGCTTCTATTTTAACAGATTAGCATTTTTGGATATTAAAAAATAATTGGTTATTACTATTCTGGAACTATTTAATTATTACAAAATTGAATGATTTACCACTATTGCTATTTTATATTTACAAATGATAAAAATCAAACAAAGCTCAAGAAGGGATATCTTGGGACATTTTTATTTCATTCAAAATTTTAAATGTTATTCTTTTTTTTTTACCATTTTATAAAATTATGTATCAAGTCAAATGAACCAATTATTTGTGCATGGGTGGAATATTAGTCATTGTGCTAAATTGCTTAAAGAAATAATAGAAATAAATTAAAACAACTTATAAGATACGAGTGAATTAAAACAACACCAAAAGGATAGGGGTTATTTGGAATTTACCCATTGGAAAGGACATACTTTCTCATCATAATATAATCCAAGCGTGTTGTCGTCACATATATTTAGTTACATACATATATATCTATATAAAAAAAAAAAAAAAAGAAGCTCTGTATATAAGATCTTCCCCCAGCTCCTCACTCTCCTAATTTCTACTCTATTGTCTCTCCTCCACGCTACCTACCTCCCCCAGTAAATTCAGCATCCCTTCAATAACACACTTTTTAAATGATAAAAAAAGACCAATAAAAATCAAGTCATGCCCCAATTACTAATATTGGTGACTGTTAGTAATTTACATATGAAAATACAGGTACGTCTTGATTCTCCCTCTTAGCCTGTTTGATTGTATATTTTATTTAATCTCAAGTTTTTATTTGGTTGTTAGCAGAGCCTTTTTGGAATTTTTTGCATAAAAAGCTGAAAGTTTTAGCTGGGCAATACAGTTCTCTTCTCTTGATCTGAAAATTAAAATCGACCCGTTTGGCTCAAAAGTGCAACTAAATACGTCTCCCATAAATATATGTTGATGTGTTTGCATTGTTAATTGGTTTTTTTAATCATGTTTTAGGACTAGCTAGTTTGGCAAATCTTGATGGGATTAAACAAGGAAGAGGAAGATGAAAGGGGCAACAAATATATAAAGATTATAAGAAAATGTGTGCTTTGTTTAGCTTCAGTTTGCATAAGCTTGGTCGGAGCTACTATATTGGTTTGGTGGCAATTAAAGTATCATCACAAAAACAGTCAGCTATGGATGGTGCCTGTCGGTCTAATCGTCCTGGTGACACCAGTCGTGGTCGTGGTCTCTGGTTTGATTCCCGTTATTAGTTCTTCCAGTGACGATGATGGAACAATTAGCGCATCGAATGGCTCAACTACTCGTGCCTTGGAAAGAGGATCCAACAATTTGGTGTGAGCTAGTTTTCTGTATGTGAGCATGCGTGATCAATTTTATCACATAATACGCCTTAAAAACGTATCTTATTGTTTCATTTCTGTTATGTGTTATGGAAATAGTCTAATGTAGAAACAAGATTGTGTATGCGTAATGATTTTTGAAAAGGGCAAAAAGTGTTTTTGTTTACAGCTTCTTGGATATTTCTTTTAAGTATTTTGGTCTGTGTGTTTTAGTCAATTTTGTGAAGAAAAACTCGTTAAATTTATCCAATTTAGTTCTCTGGAGCGATGCTTTTTCCAAGCCTCATGTTTTAAATGACGTAATCTCGAAACTTCATCTGATGAGTTTTTCATCGGAAATCAAACCTCAACAAATAATTTAAAAAAAAAATTGAATGGCTAAGCAATTCCAAACATGTCTTTGATTCCATCCTAATTAATTTTCCTCTTTCATTTCATATTAAATATAATACTTGTTTAATGCATACATTCTATCTCCTCACGTTGATCTCATACTTGAAAATCGTCTTTTAAGTAATTTCCCGTGAAAAATCTTTTGCTTTTGGGACCAATTGAGTGCACGCCTGTTGTTTTTAAACTAAATGTTATTATTGTTTGAGCTTTTGGTTGTCGGGCTTTTTAGCTATTTAATTTTTTTTTTGTTTTACTTAATTAAAATAAAAGTTTGGTAATAATCATTTAATTATTTATCAGGTAATAATCATTTAGAACCCAACTTGCATGTATTGTAAACATTCCCACTGTAACCGATCAGAATCAATGAATAAACTTTTGCATTTGAAAATTCTAAGAAGTTACAATACGCAATTGAGAGGATAATGAAGGCCGGAATGTTGCCTTCCCCAGCTCATATATATATATATATATATGCGCGCACACGTTGTACACGACGTTTTTCGAGATACAATATTAAAAGTTCAAAATAATAAAAAATTTTATCATAAGAAATTTTTTTACAAAGACATAATTCAACAAATTGCAGCATCTCTATTATTATAATATAAATGTATAATGATTGTAAAATTTTGATGATCCTTCACAAATAATAATATATATTATTTTCTTAACTTTTAATTTTAATGTATCATAACTTATAATTATTAAGTTTTATCCATCTCATAAATAATCAAATTGATTTATATTATTCATATTATGACTTTCGTAATTTGCAATAATCTAATTTGCAAATCAGAAACAAATAGTTGTAATTCCATATTAAAATTTATACAATTAATCAGTAATTTCTGTAAATAAATCAATAATATGAATAACCCATTAGATATAATTTATGATTCTAAAATTCATGTACAATTATAAAATGTTAATGTAAGATTATCATTTCTTATTAATATAAAATTTGAATTTTGGTCTTCTTTAGTTTTGGTTGCAACATGTAGATGTATATTTTTTTGGTTATCGTCTTCAAATTATTTTGACACATATCCTATCAATTTAGCAATTAATTTAGGAAAGAAAATATTTCCATTTTAATCACGTCAATATATACATATATTTAATTTAATATATAATATTATAATATATTTTTTTCCAAATCTAATTAATTTAATATCTTATTCTTTTTACATAATTATATACATGAATCTACTTATGTTGTATTTTTAAAAAAAATATGTTATCCTCCAACATCATTATTTATTTACGAAAATTACTCTCCTTCTATGCAAATCAAATGGGAAATAGTTAAACTAACAGCCCTATAAGAGAGATATACATATCTTTATATATATATATATATAGATAGATAGATATAGATATAGATATAGATATAGATATAATATTATAAAAATTGTATTTTCTGTTACTTTCGTTCTAATCGTGATATATTTTTGTATAATCATTTGATACGTATCCCATAAATTTAGAATTTCTAAACAAAATTTTATCAAAATAAATTTTACCAAAAGTAAACACCTTTGAAAATAAAATATTATTAAAAATAAATTATCTTATTTGTAAATATTATCATAACAAAAATTTTCTAAACCTAACTATTGAAAACATATAAAACATATATCAATACTAACTCTATGCATGAGGACAAACGGATGAATATTATAACTAAACAAATAAAAATTTATTTATGTTGAAAATATAAAAGTTGTTCCTTAAACTATTTTCACTTTATTTTTATTCGCATAATTAATTGACATGTATATCACGAATTTAATATTTTTAAATAATAAACTTGTCATAGAAGTCTATCAATCTAACTTCTTGAAAAAATAAGACTTATTAAATTATCTTTTTTTATTAAGAAATGTTACCATAATAGAATTGCTCTAAATATTATTAAATAAAAAATTAAGAATAAATTAAAATGTTTAGTCCTCTAGTACTAAAAACAAATAAACTTAATTGTTCGGTCTTTGTCTCATACTCCAAACAGGCCACTTCGTCTAAACCAGTTAAAAAAATTATAAACTAACAATTTAAATTTTTATATAACCCGTGCAATGTGTCAACTTTATGCTAGTAATAACATAACAAATAATAAATATATAATTTTTTAAAATCAAGAAAAATTCTAAATATATTAAATTCAGTCTAAAAATAATCTCAAACCTTTTCTTCTATTGTAATTATTGATATTGAAATTATAACGACCCCAAATTCTA
>MKEJ01038676.1:0-14465 GCA_001753735.1 Embelia ribes
AACTCGGGTGGCGGGCAAATTGGATTTAAGGGAATACGGTAAAACTATGGTCTCGTTTGATATACATTGTTTATTTAAATTCTAATATTTCATGTGTACTAGTGTTGTAAAAAAATAATATATATATATATATAAATATTTCAATTAGTTATTTTCAATTTATTATATTGTTGTTATTCAGAAATTCTTTTAGCAGTAATACTAATGTGTCATCTTAACATAGTTTAGAAAGCACATTATTGGTCTATGACAACAAAAACATTTAAAGTTTTCTCTAACAGGTCCTATAATCGTCTGTTCTTGTACAACAATTTTATTAATTTATCAAACCCAGTTTTAGATCATTTGTGAATGTCTTACAGTTCTATCATGAAGGTTCTAAATTCGAAATTCGTGATCTATCTCTCAATTACACGCCTATAAAGAAAAAGAAAATATTTTACTAATTTTGACAAATCTAAAATTTATAATGGGAAGAAGTCTAAAGTTGAGGGTTACTACCCACTACATCCCTAAGAATTACCCCCTGTCAATTAAATATTAATATCTTGACTGGGTGACTTTATATATTTTTTTATTTTATCGATTAGATTATGGTTATAAAATGGAATAGTTCCAAATCTTTGCAATATTAATTTTTTTATCAACTTTTGACCGGATACCATTGTTCAAGTCTAAAAATCTTTGATAAAAAGGAAAATCAATGCATGATGCAGGGGTGTTCTTAGTTCAATTGGAGCATTCTATGATGAAAATGAAAAATCAAATCAACGATTAATTAGTAATTCGGTTTGTTTCGATTTAGAGAAAATTGAAAATCAAAACCAAACCAATAATTAATGGTTCGGTTTGACGGTTTAAAATTTTAAAAAAAAATTGGCAAAAGAGTTCAAAATATAGAGTCTCTAATGTAACATGTATGATATGTATGTACTATGTTTATATGTATAATATATAAGTTGCATATTTATCCAGGGTTAGTTGTTGAAAATAATATAGAATATTGAGAGATTTCATTAATCAACTAAAACTAAATTTATAAAAAAGAAAAAGAAAAACTGCAAACGAAAATCTAATGAGATTATGGAATAACGAGATGAGTAAATACTTATAAGGTTTCATTTGATTTTTTATATATGTGAATGTATATTATTGTTTTATAATTTGAATATTAGTGGTTAGATTCAGTTTTGGAGGTTTGTTTATTTTTTAAAATTGCAAACTAAAACACTAATATTCGGTTTTGAGTTTTGTCAATCAAACCAAAACATTGTCAATCGGTTTGAAAGATTTTGACAGTTTGTTGAATATGCTAGTTTCATGCCACTACAAAACTCACCATTTTTATATTTAGGTAAAACTACCCTAAAAGTGAGTTAGGAGATAAAGCACCTACGATGGACTTCAGATAAGAGTTGTTATGTGGCTTTGTAAAGTAAGATTTGGCTTTGCAAAGTAAGATGGATCTCGGATAAAATTTAAATAAAAAAAACAAACAAACTTTTTCCATCTCAATTGTTGATTTAAAAACAAATTAGCAAATGTAGTCACGACCGAGATTAAGTAAAGTACCCAACTTGTAATCAACCTTCTTAGGTCAGTTGGTAATCCACATTCCACATGATTAAATAATGTCGTATCTTATTTTCTTGGTCCTTAACTTGGAAATAATTATCACTCTATGTTTCCTAGTCTCTCTAGATTAATCAGTATACAATGTATATGAATGCGCTTATGATACAACTAAATTTGGGTGGATGGAGAATGATTACAATCGAAATAAATTTGGCCACCAACCATATGCAATTCATGGATTGTATAAGCAGTGGATTTGAATTAACAATTACAGTTAATAAAATATAGGAGGGCAAAATAACATATATACGGATTTTAATACGTTTTTTTTTCCAAATACATCTAAAATGTTGGCATATAATATAATTTTCACTATAAACTTCCTAAAAATGTACTATTTTCTTGTTTAAAAATATTTTTTGGAGCTATATAATGAAAAAAAAAAGGCTAAAAACGCGAATTATGAATGTATTACGTGAGATGTGTAAAATTATGAGAAATTTTCATCAAGTTCAATATCAATTCCGAAAGGCATTGTTTTTTAATATATAATGTATGGATATTAAAAATTAATAGCTCGAGTATTTACTAACCAGGTCACAATATATTCAAACTTGAATATTATTACAAAGTAATCACAAAGTCAGCAAATCAATCTATTATTAAACCATTTTCATTTTTTATTTTTTTGGTGAAAACTACATATGAATAATATATGTGACGGTTTATTAATTTAGATAGGTTAGTTATCCTTATAATAGTGTATCCTATTTGTATAGTATTAGTCTATTTACATCCAATCACATTTTAACACAACAACTAACACTTATTGAGATTGCGCTTGCCTGGTTTTAATCTAAAGTGTCGATTGAATTAAGTCCTTTGGTCCCCGTAATTTCATTTGAAACAAAAATAGTCACCAAATTTCAAACATGTGACACGATCAATCCTTATTATGGACAAAATTGTTGTAGATTATGCAAATCATATCATGTTGACAATATACAGTTTTTTAGGCTAAACTAGTCTTTTGACAATGACTTTCATTGATATTGTCGCCTAATGGTCCCTAATTTTGAACAAATGACATTATCGGTTCTTGCTATAAACTAAAATTAAATATGAAAATCATAACAGTATATTATTTTTGAGTAATAATATATATACAAATTATTTGTACCGAAATTTTATACAAATTAGCTTTATATGGGTAATAATTAGTTACTTCGCCATACATTCTTTTTCTTTCTATAAAGTGGGATCTTGTGGCTAATTGTTAACAATACAAAATTAATTTACGCAAATATTCAAAATAATTTACACAAATATTCAATATAACTAATTTATATATGCATCTTTACTCATTGTTTTTTTTAGGGTTAAACTATTCATTTGATGATGGTATTCATTGATATTATCTCCTAATTTAGAGCACTTAGGATTTTTTAACATAATAAAAGAAAAAAACGTATATTAGTTACTGGAAATGCTGATTCCAGAATTTTTTGAACAGAATGGTGTAGTAAACGTCTCGAAAATGCATAAGAAACATCTCCGAAACTTCAATGTTACGCATAGGAAACGTAGGGAAAACAGTTAGGAAATATTACGAATATTAGTAGGAAACTTATTATAGGAAATTTAACGAGAACATATTCATACAAAATTAAATACAAATTAATAAAAATATAGTCAAATATAGTGTTTTTAGTACTTTTATGCTAAAACAAAACAAAAATTTTTTTTATGTATATTATTTTAAATTATGAGTAATATATTTATAAAAAGTTTCAAATATAAGTATAGAAATCCATATGTAATGGGTATTTATAAATTTGAAAATTATTTTTCAATACTAGATTAAAGAATTCTCTAGGTTTCTCGTACGTTTTATAATGGTATCCGATAAATTTTATAATCGTTTTTCCATTTTTTTGTATCCTCGATATTTTTAAATCACGTTTTCCATAACAATCTTGGCTTTCGCTTCCGAATTTTGCAACCATAGGCCCAACACTTCTCTTAAACTTTGAGAAATAAATCTATTTTATTCCCCAAAACTTAAGAGATTATTATTGTTGCAATTGAATTAAACTATCAAAGCCAAATGGAAATTCCGGTTGAAACTGACCATTAGTGTAGTTTTTACCGTCAGACGTGGTTTAGTATCGAGACCCCTTGCCTTTCTTATTAGAATGCAATATTATTTTATAGAAAATTGGATATGAATTACCCTTTTATTTATTTCATTTTTTATATATATTTTTTTAAAAATTCAGTTAATGATTTACTTTTCCTATTTTTACCCCTTGCCTTGATGAATGGGCGATATGAAGATGTTTAAATGCTTATTTTTCTATTTTTTTTTTATCCCTATAGCTTCTAAGTGCGCCGTCTGCATAACATTTGCTTAAAGCATTAGTTTGTGTCCTTCTAATTTGCGCTCATAATTGAGCAACCTCTTCTTTAAACAAAATATTTTTGTATTTTGAAAATATAGTGAAAAAATAAGTTTCCATAAATTTTTACCAGTTAATATGGATAAAAAAAATTCTAAAAATATTCACCTTGTACAGGTCCAAAATTTTCTGATAAAACATGATAAAAAAAAATGTTTGGCTTGTCTTAATTAATTAAGCCGTTGGTGTCACAAACAGAAATTTCTGATAGGAATCTATATTTATTATTTTTTTAATTAGAAATAAAGTTTAAAATTCTACTATTTCTAAGCAAACAACTTTGACAAATCCCGAAATATTAAACTCTATGTTTCCAATTATTACGTTTGAAGGTACTCCACAGAAATATTAAAGAGTTCTATAGCCTAAAAAAATTTAAAGTGAAAAAGATGATTTTGATTTGCCATTGCAGTGGCATGATTAAAATGAGATTAGGTTAAAAATCATGAATCAGAATTCACAAAAATTTTTAAAAGTATTTACATTGGGTTCAAATTGTTAGTATTGCTGTGGTTAAATAATTTCTGAATAAGATAATAAATTGGAAATAATAAACTTATAATAACAAAAAAGAAATTAATGAACAACTGAAAAAAAAATTAGAACTTATATTTTTTTCAACGTTGTTACAAATAAAATTGATGGAACATAAATGCTGCATTGAATAAGATATCAAACAAGACCATAGTTTTACCATGTCCCCTTAAATCTAATTTATTCGCCACCCGATTTACTTCTAGATTGTATTGGCAATGAACTCCGAAAGTAATATTTGTTCACTACATTATGATGTAAACTGTAATCTGAATGCCTTGTGAGTTTTTTGTAAGGTGACATTCTCACAAACTCTCTATATGACTGTGTATATGTGCAGGAATGTGTGTAGTGTTTTGTAATTTTCTGGATGTCAAAATGGCTGAGGAGCAGCCTATTTATATAAAAACATCAACGCCAAGGGTTACAAGCCAGTATTTAAGTCATCATTAAGGAGTATAATGGGTGACTGTTGAACTTATAACTCTTCTCAGAATGTAGGAAAGTTATTTCTGCACCTTAATGCAGAATATAGTGGGGCAGTGGATCAATTCGTTACATAGTTGAAGAGTCTTGGGGAATCCAAGGGAACCTCTGGACTTTTCTTGTAATTTCTAAAACTCTTGGGGCCTATTTGTAATTTCCAAAATTATTTAATTAAAATATTAGGTTCAAACCACACATATGCGCTCAGCCCAAGCCTTGACCTCAGACCTAGACAAGGATAAGAATAAGTACGCACCTAACACGCAATACGCAATTAGCTACTAAGCCCAGGCCCCAGAGCTCGAGCCCAGCCCGATCTGGTTGTGTTGTGCCGGTCTGCCAGATGACTCGCTTGCGCGTGTGTATAGTGCTTTCACTTTCATGTGCATGTAATGTATTAGATTACCTTTTTTACATACACATGGCCATTGATTCATTAATTCGTTAATATGGGATAATTCTCACAAATCCCTTTAAATACCTCACTTTTAAGTCAATTTTCATTCACACCGTTTTATGATTTTGATAAAGTAAATATAAATATATCATCTTACAAACTTTAAAACCCGTCTAAGAACGGAAAAAATATTATGTACATCCACATAAAAAATGTCTCAAAATTTGTAACTTTTATGAGCTCCAATATCATAAATGCACAAGGAAAACTATAAATTTTCCAACACAAATCCCCTATTAATCCAAAATATAATATTAGAGCTAGATTAAAAATTTTGTATGCACAAGTACTGTATATCCATATATAATAATACTACATCCATCTCATTTTCATAATTGCACTTCTTTTTTACAAGAATTAAGAAATATCAATCAATATTGCTAAAATCCAAAGAATTTTTACTCTATTTCATAATAAGCCCATAGTTAATTATGCATATTTTGTGTAATTCATGATGGATAGAGTATTTAAATTAATTCAATAAATATGACTTTTAGTAAAGTGACTTTTCAAATATTTTTCTTAAATAAAAACTAGATTATATATTTGAATGGACTAAAGATGAATACAAAATTATTAAAATGGAATGGATGGAGGAATTTTGTTTAACAGTTCACACGTAATAAATGAATTTTAATTGCTTTGTTTGGACATCGTAATATAAAAAGTAGGAAAATAATTTGTGGATGGAGTAAATCACTGCATTCTTTCGCATTTCTTAGCTACTATACATTTCCCCCTTTTTTTTACTCTTTTCGTTTTTTTTAAGTGTACTTTTAGCGTAATAAAAATAATTACTAAATAAATATTCCTTATACAATTTCAATATAAAAAATTGGTAAATTATCAAAACAACGATTACATTAATAAGGGATAGGGTTGGTATATTAACTATTTTTATTGAGGGGAATGAAAACTAGTTGACATCATTAAGGACATTTAGATCCATCTCCTGTTTATCAATCAATAGTTTGGCTAATATTCCCAATTAATCTCTCCAGTTCCTAAACTATGGGTTGACTGATTTTTTAATCCGTTTCAATATATAGGTCATTTTTCTTATTATAAATTACTCCCTCAATTCCTTTTTAATTGTCACTTTATGATAGAATATAAGAACTATTAGAATCATTAATTGGCCTTAATTATAGAGAAAATAAGTAATACTTTACTTTAGTATTCTTCATTAAATACTCAAAATTAGGAGTGAGTATCGGTTTTGTTTGGGAATATCCAAACCGAAATCAAAATCTCAAAATTTCCGAACTTGAAAAAAAAAACTGATCCCAAACCGAATTAAATGAAGAATCGAAACCAAAAACAAAAATAGCTCAAATCCTAATACGAAAAATCCTAAAATTTTAACTGAAAAATAAGTTACAAATAAATCAACAAAAATACCATAAGGTATCACTCTAATCATTTAATAAGGATGAAATTAGGGGGAAAAAGTAATTAATGATTCATTAATTTTTTAAATTGACAGTTAAAAAAGAATGAAAAAATATTTAAAGTGATAATTAAAAATAAATAGAAGAAGTAAGATAAAAAATAATTTTACTAAAATTTCCCTATTTAATGTTATATTTTCATATTCTTGAAAAAATTTATTCTATTTAATAAGATTATTTTCAAAAAACGAATAATAAATCAAAATTTTTTTTCTACATTAATTAAAATTTCTTAATTTACAAAGTGAACCTACAGTTTAGGACGGAAGGAGTAACTATTTACAAATTCTTTTTTTCTTGCACATAGATTCTGCACGAAAAGTGCAAGTTTAACCCCATTAGTCTTGGCTCGTGCAGATTTAGCCCCATTAGTCTTGAGAAAATAATAATATGTGGTAATCATAAGTACCAACCAATAGTTGACCCGGTCAAATATTTCAGTCCATTGATTTCAATGAAAAAGGTAAATCCACATACATATAATTATTGATTCTTTGAATTTTATTGCATCGTTAGGTTGAGAAGATTCATGTAATTTGAATATTTGAATTTTATGGCATCTTGGTTGAGATGGTTGATGTAATTAATGACCTAGAATTTAGCTAGAGGGCTACAATCCTATCATATAATTTGAAAAAAAAAAACATATTACTGAATATTTTATTTTTAGTATAAATTTGTATACAGCCACTCCTCCAAAAATTTTATAACCACTATTTTAATTTTGAACAGTCCCTGGTTGTACTTGTACCTTAATAAATAAATAAATAAGTTGAGCACTTTGAAATTTCAATAAATAACCCTGTCCAATGGGGTTGGACTGTATAGTAAGTATGTCATCCATCAGGCTAAACAAACTTAAAAAATATATATTCTCAAACTCTTGAGACGTTGATAGTCAAAAACTCACAATTTGATCCTTCGTCTGCTGTTATATAGGAGGCTACAAGTTTCTCGTCCATCGCAACGCTAGACAATGTGAAAAAAATGTTGGGGAGGAAGGTGATTGTTAACTTCTCCGGTTTACAAATAATAAGTCCGATTGATCATATACAAAGTTTTAGGCAATTGAGATAAATGGAACCATACTGAAACATAGAGTCCTATATATGCGCAGTATCATTGTTTGCAAGCTTTGTTTAACTTAACTAAAAAAGATTGAGATGCCTGTTATAGAATAAGAAATTTGGCTAACTTTTTTATATATTTATTTGCTAAACATTTGTAAACGAGTGTTTTTTGGGTTGCAATTTTAAGTTTCATCCATCCAAAAATAATAGTTCCGATTGTGTTGTAGAAATATTATTTTATTATTGAATTCTTCAAAAAATAATGAGTACAACAAGCCCTATATATAATCATGACAGAACATTCTAGAATTAAGAAAATACGAGATTAGCCCTTGTCTGATTCAGTAATCTCACTAATACTTCTAACAAGTTTTGACAAGAACAAAGCTTTAGGCAAAATTAAAGTTGGTTTTCAAATTTTGAATTTATATAAATTACCAAACATACCATTCTTAATTATTTTATCAAATTTCCATCCCTGCTCATTATTAGGGGCAATTTGCGTATTCCATTAGAATTATACAATGATTGAGCATCCAAAAATAAAAATGGACCAATATTTCTTCAACACTTTTAATAAAAAAATTGGCAATTATTTTTGGATGGAGGGAGCAATTTTTTTCTAATTAAGTAAAAAATTGAGTGAATCTATTTTAAATTTTCAATTCTTTTAGGCTAAAATAGAAAACAATCTCAATTTAAAAGCTGAGTGTCAAAATGTGTATTACATCCATTAACAAAAAATAGTTCACTTTCTTCTTTTTGTATGTTAAAAAATAATTATCTACTCCCTTTTTTGGTGTAGCAAAATTAATATATTAATATATTTACTCTTCATAATTACTGAAGATAAAAAATACACTAACTTTTTATGGATAAATTTAGTAATTCCTATTAAATGATGTGATTTAAAATTAATTTGCTAGGTGTGTGGTCAATGCATTGGGAGTACCTATTGATGGAGGGTCTCTATGCGATTTTCAAGCGAAAACGTGTAAAAGGAAAAACCATCAGTTGTTCCAATAGATAGAAATAAATTCTTCCCTTACAATCCCTAAAGTTGGCTCATCAGCTCACTCGTCAGACTCCAACTACAATTGTCTTCTTGAAGCTCACTTAGGCACTGAACAAATACTAATCTCATCAAAAGAAGAGAGATCGATTATGTGGACTACTTTTCTAAAATTGTATGTCAAGTCAAATAGAGATATTATTTGTGGATAGAGGGAGTGTTAGATTTTGAGCTAAACAGCAAAATAATTTAAATTTAAAATAAGGAACAAAAAAAAAAGGGTAAATCCAGTTCTTTCACATTTTTGTCCCAAGTCATTGGTAGATGTAAGGGTATTTATTTGGATCCACTTTGCCCTCGCAGTTTGCTCTGCATTAGCCCCTACGGCCCATCGTGTATAGGCTGGAGGGCCGTGCAGATTTGCAAGTTACATGCCTCCAGACTTTTCGGTCAAAATATGGAGCCCATACCCGCCATCCATCCGAATGCCGACCTGTCCTTCAGTAAAGCAATCGACTGACTTATATTGATAGTCAGCATACTCAAAAAGTAAAGAAGCGATCGACTCATCTTGGTGAACAATTTTGCCCCTTATTTTACAACGATTATAATTAATTAATCACAAGTTTAAGAATCAAAGAAAGTCAATCGATTGCATATGTAATTATGTGATATGAATCGGACTGCAAGATAGACTTGCAGGAATAGATCTATGAGTCTGGCTTTTAGATCCACGCCTGCCCCCGACACGCTCATCGGGACAAGGGGGTGCAGACTAGGATGTGGGACAAATTGAGGGCGTAGCACATTCCAAATGCATGTTGCGGGCTAAATGTACACTTCCAGATGTACGCATGCATGGCTGCTAGATTTGGATGTAATTTCAGTTTCTAGAATGTAGGTAACTAGAAGCTGCCTTTTGGATTAGAACTTACAACCTAGAAGGTCTAGAGTCTAACAAAGAATATTAGAAATATTCACAGTTGGTATCTAACATTAAAAAATTAAGATAAGGATGAAAGATAAAATTTTCACAACAGAAATAAAATATTTTAATAAAAAATTATAAATTTTTTTTTATAAATTTATACGCAAAATTTTATTAAATAACTATAGTATTGGAGATCCAATCCCTTACAGTTCACACCAAAAAATAGATATGCTTTGGATATTGTGCCCAAAAGATAAGTGGAAAACGGAATAGTCAAAGTCAACAAAAACCAAACACGTTGGAAAGATTGTTCTAAGAATTAATTATTGCGAAAAACAATTGATGTGGCCTGTCGCTACTTTGCTGAACTTCCGAGAAGGAAAGGGCAATTATTAAAAACACTATCAATGTTTATTTTTTTACTGAGTTAGTTATAAAGTTTTACTTTTTTTCAATTTTATTCCTCAAGTCCCAATATATTATCAAATAGGTCATTTTAACTATTTTGCTTTTCTTTTTATTATAGATATATTAAGATTATTATTTTTATTTGATAGAGTTTATGCGAAACTAAAGAAAAAATATTAAATAAAAAATACCAAAAATATAAATAAATTTATGTATTTAAAAAAATACAAATTTTTGAATAACAAAAAATAATTCAAAATTTTTACTATTTAATTTATAATTAATATTATTCTCAACTTAAATTTTAATAAAGAGTAAATTTAATTGATTTGTAGTCACATTATGATATTTTTATTAATTAATAATGATAAGAAACTAATTGTATATAAATGAGGTTTAAGTTGTATGAAATGTCCCACAAATGGCATTTGAGCTTGTTTACTTGTTACCTCCTGGGTGCATAAAAAATATATTATATTATTATTTGGTAAAAGAAAATGATTATTTTTATTATTTTTAAATTTAATTGACTTACTATAGTATCTATAATATGTAGCATGGCGATGGAATGAGGGATTTAACACCAATATATAGGTTAAAGGCCATTTCTATTTAGTTTTTATCTTTTAAAAAATTGGAATATGCACATCATGCAACCAAAACTCTATGAGGAAGTTTGTTATTTTCTTTATGCATTTACTACTACTAAATAAATTTATAATTTACAGGATAATATGTTTTGATATTATATAAAAATTAAACACAATCATAAAATTATTTAATATTTTTAACTTTTTCACATATTCAATTTAATATGTAAAATTTTAGTATTATTTGATTATATTATTAATCCAAAGCAACTTAAAACATTTAATAAAATAAGGATAAAATAGTCCAAAATATGATGAAAGGGCCAAATTGATGGCTTTTTAATACCTTAGTGGATAAAATTGATAACAATTAATATTTTTGGATTGAATTGATAAAAGAAAAACACTCGAGGGTGTTTTTGATAATTGGGCATAAGAGAACGCACTTTTAAGTCTTCCATTAGGGTTGACCAATAAAGTTCCAGTCGTGCTTTGATTTTTTTATTGGACTAATTACAGTATTAGTCCCCTAATTTCAACCTCAGTTTTATTAGATACCCAAATTTTAATTAAAATAATCTGTATTAAACTTTAATACGATGAAAAATTTGGTCCCAAATTATAGAATAGTTAAGGTTTTGTCACGTGCTGTTTTGTTCTAATGCTAAAAATACTAATAGGCTAAAGGTTGGAGATCGCTGCAATATGGTGGTCGTAAAGACTAAATTCCTCATGGTTTTCATCATTAGAAATTTACAATGGCTTCGGCCTTACTACTCACTCATAATCATTTATGTCACGCTTATAAGAATTTTAAAAATAATACTGGTGTAATTAAAATTATAAGGGATGAAATAATATTTTCACTGTGGGAACCATTACTGTATTACCATATTTTTACAAATGGATTTAGGAAATGATGGGAGAAGAAGTGAAAGGATGAGAAGTGAAGGAATGAAAGAGAAATAAAAATTAGAATTGTTATAAAGGGAAGAAAAACCAAAAATAGAAGATAATTTAATTTGACAGTGTAAATCTAAATATTCACTTAATTTCTCATGTCATCCATTTCCCTCTTAATTAATTTTGTCACTCCTCCTCCTAATCCTTCCATCCAATCAAGCCTAATTAAACTATTGGTTTTCACAATTTTGATCAAAATTCCATCCGGTTTCAATAGTTTCAACTGTAATATTGGAAGTCGTCGTTATCTCATTTTGCTAAATCTGAAAAATTTTAACACAATAATTGAAGAAGTTAGCAATATAAATGGTTGTAAAAAGATAAGTTGGTTCCCTACATAAATTACACCTGGGTCGTTTCATATGGTTTTTATTATTTAGGAGCTACTTTCCGTCGATAATAAGACCAAAATATCTATGTTTCCCATGTCAGGGACTAGTAGTATTACAAACTGAAGGGAGTAAATTGAATACAATTGACACTATGGGATCATTGTTGTAATTATCCCTATTTTTATTGGTTGTGGTTGGAATTAAAACAGACAAATTCACAGCACAGTTGATAGATTATTATTGAGGTGCGTAATGAGTGACCTCAAAGCTTTCCTCAGCATTGACACAAAAATTTCTAGAAAATATATTTCCACAGAAAATATTAAAGTTTTGAACATTACATATACCCGTCTTTGTTAACAATTTCTTAAGATATTGAAATAATTAATATATCATGAATAAAATATAAAAATTTTATCCCCTCTAATCTAGAAATTATAATTTTACTGAAAAGATATTATTTTAAAAAAGAAGTTGTGAATAGTAAATTCACCATGTAGAAATTTGTTGAACAATTCTTCTGAATTTCTAAAAAAGCTAACAGCAGTGTGAAATATCTATGATCCCATTTTCTAATTGAGAAATTAAATGTTATAATATAATTCTATTATAAAAGTGCGAAGTCTTTTAAATTTTTTTCTATTTTACAACCTGAAAATATCTCTATTACTATTACAAAATTACAAGTTTTGTAGTTAATAATTTGAACAAAAAAAGGATAATAATGTATTTAACAAAAAATATCTATCTCCACTTATCTAATATTGCCTTTTAAAGTTGTTAGGAATAATTAAAACAATGATTCCTATAATTTCAATAGTAATTCTTTTTGGTCCCCATTTCACTTACAATAATAATAGTTCTCATAGTTTAAAAAATTATTAAACGTGGTCCCCAAATTTAAGAAAAGTGGCATAATTAGTAACTTCTATAGTTTTGTTTATATTTAAAATACTACAATCCTCAAAATAAGAGAAAATATCAAAATTAAACATTATAAAAAACTTACTTACACCAAAATAAATAATATATTTGTAACTTTATATATTTTCATCATTTCCAACTGATTTTAAGTTCACAATAAGGAGGATGATTTTAATGATCGTAAAAACAAGATATTAAAGTTAAAACTTTATTATCAAAACTATCTTATTTTTAATTAGAACGCTTTCCAAATTATCATGCTTCTGTAACTCTCACTTTTAAGTGTAACTAAGCAACAATTTTTGTAACGCCCCCATATTTGCAACCTCGTCTATATATATAAAAAGCTAAAATCCACCACAAATTATAAAAGAATTTACATTAGTTTCCTCAAGTCAACATAAACAAATCAATCTTCGGCCTTATTATCATGTTTTAGCCTTACATCAATCTCAATTAACAACATGGCATAAAGCCAACAACGGCCATGAAAATAACATTTATTGCAACTAAACGTCAAACTACCCGAGTGAGCTTCTCCTGAACTAGTCCCATATACTAATCTACCGCTACCTAGTTCTGCTTGGTATTTTATATCAAAATGGTACAAAATATTACCAAGCAGGCATGAGTTAGACATGAATTTCAATAATGATAAAATGACAATTAAATCAACATTATGTAGAAGCAAATAGATATGAAGTTATTTATCTACGTCCTCAGTCCATCAAATATACATCAATCGGCATGTAATATATATATAACAAAACGACACTTCCAACACAACTAGATTTACATCAAATTGCATGTAATGTAACGAAACGACTAACCACTTGAGCACCGTATCTCGACGCTTTACGCATAAAGGTTTTTGGATAGCCCTCCTCATCCTGAATTCCCATGAAATCCATTCAAGGTTGGTACTAAATCTCAGAACCGACACACCTCCTGGACAGTCTAATACCCAACAACATTCCACGGAATAAACATACTTCCGTAACTAACGACTTTCAAAATATATATCATCTTCAAATTTTTAGTATTCGACATGTTAATTTTATGATTATAAGCATCACCGTCCAATTATGCACAAAGTAAACACCCGGTCTAAAATAGAGGAACTTGTCCAAACGAATTCAATCTCGTCCAGACGAAAGGGCGTCTCATCCAGACCAAAGCGAACACATTCGGATGACATCCCCTTCGCCCAAACACGAGTTCCATCCACAAAATCACAACCAAATCTTATCCCAAACAGGAATTAATACCATTA
>MKEJ01038677.1:0-10733 GCA_001753735.1 Embelia ribes
AAATTGAGTTCTCGTCTTATTTCTATAGTGAAGGAGTGATAGACCTGTACTATGTTAAGGTTAAATTGAGTCTTTTAATGATCAGAGTATCTTGTATTAATGAGTAGGGTATGGCAGGATACTGTTAACTCGAGATCACTTAAATCGAGTATTAAGGGCCGTTATTATGAGATGAGTTTAAGGGCTGGGCTGGGCTCGGGCTCGGGCTCGGGCTTGGGCTCGGCGCCGGGACTTGGTAGCTGGTTGCGCATGGTGCATTAAACGTGTCCTTGTCCTTATCCGGTTCCGGGACCTGGTCAGGGTCAGAGGTTAAGGTTCGGGCTGGGTGCGCGTGTGTGGTTCGGATCAGGTATTTTAATTAAAAACTTTCAAAAATTGTATAAAGATCCAAATAAAATCATAAAATAGCAAGAAAATCTAACTTCGGATTTTTGGCAGCTATTATTATGTAAGTAAATGCTCACTAATCTCTGCATTAAGAAGCATAAATATAACTTCCTTACTAATGGTGATTTATGGCTGAAAGTGTAACCTTTTTATTTGTTATAAAAGGGTTATTTGTCAACCACTTTTTAGGGAGAAAAAACATACACAACACTTGCACTTTTTGCACACAATCACAGTCATATAGAGAGTCATAAATAGTACTGCGCCACAAAAGGTTCGACCAAGCACCCAGATTGCAGCTTTCATCATGGTGTAGTGAACAGACATTATATCTTGGGAGTCCATTGTTAGAATAAGGGAGAAGCAATTTCAGTGGCGGGTAAATTGGATTTAAGGGAATACGGTAAATTATGGTCTATTGTATACAATGTTTATATTTATATTTCAGTAGTTTATTTGTAGCAGCGTTGTTAAAATATAAATTCTATTTTTTCCTTTCAGTTTTTAATTATTAATTTTCTATTATTTCAAGTTTATTATTTTCAATTTATTATATATTGTCATTCATTAATTATTTAACTAAAGCAACACAAACAAGGACTATATTACTTCATGAGTTAAGCATAGAAGTCAATAGATTTAAAAGCACTCCATCAATTGCATGAAAAAATGAAACAATTAGAAATTGTGATCGTAAGTGACTATTAACAACTAAGGAAAGCTGCAGAATTGGTAATTTCGGTAACTATAGTTGTATGCATTGTACATGGACAATATCAGGTGTGACGTGCAACTTAAGTCCTACATTATTAATATTTAATTATGAAGCAGGCTTGGAGGCATGACATGATATTTGTGCACAAGATTTAAATTGTATGTATTTATATATAAATTGTATTATGTATCCAAGTCCGATAATAAATAAAATTACATACACTGATGATGGAGTGCAAGGAAACAATTCTCTAAAAGTTACGATGATTTAAGTTATTAGCGTTGACAACATATTCGAGGCTTAAAAGATTGTGTTTAGTTGGTGAAGTATATATAACCCAATTAGAATTAAGTTTTAGCTCGGCCCCAATCGAAACTATACCTTATTGAAATGTATGCATCAGTTCTTAAATCGGCCTAATTAGAATTGCCCAGTTAACCAATGTTAAGACCAAATTTGCTTTATAATGGGTCTGATTGGGTCGACCTATCAAGAGTCCAAGCCCACTCTTTTACGTACAAATCTTAACATTGATCCATGGTTAGAAGTCACATGTGGGTCTATGGATATCCCGGCTATACACCGAATTGGGGGCTATCGTAAAGCAGCCCACTGCATAAAAATTAATAATAATAACGAACTGGATCTATCAATATATTCAAATATCATATCATTAATATGTTGGCAAAATTTAAGTTCATATTTTCTTATGCTTGGGATTGGGGGTGCACAAAAAACCGATACAAATGAAAACTGAACCGAACCGGGCACATTGGTTCTGTTCTGGTTCGGTTTTACACTAGTTTTAGTTCGGTTCAAATTCTAACAAGTTGTATGACCGAAGAATTTAGTTCAGTTCCCGGCTCCTAATGGAACCAGAACCAAACCGAACACCGGACCATAACCAAACCCATCCAGAATCCATATGAAATAAGGTATATATGGTTATAAATTATGTATGTATATTTATAATTGCTTATTGTACATATGTTTCAATATAATCATTCAATTTCCATATTTTGGCATAATTTTCAGTCATTCAATAATAATTTTAATTTATATCAATTAATAATAAATCATCAACTAGTTGTATGAAAGATGTATGATACAAATTTTCATATTGGTCTCGTTTATAATACAGAAATATAACCAATCTACTAGAAGCCGAATCGTATCGGAACCGATGGTTCTAGTTCCATTTGGTTTTGGGTCATTATTAGTTCGATTATAGTTCCAAAATTTCAGACTCAATGGAGATCGATTCAATTCTATTACAAGCTAAGAAACAATTCGAACCAATTCATGTCGTGTGGGAGCCATGTGAGGCCGCTATTTGTTATGTTTCCAAAAAACTTGCCTGTTTTCGAGAAGAGAAACACAGTTGAGTTGGATGGTAAAATAACTTTTAGATATTTATCGTGAAAACACCCAAGGACTTGATATTCCCCAACTTTACAAAGCTTGTCAAGTCACAACTTTTAGTGAAACCACTAAATATTCCTAGATTTGTTTGTATATTTAGTTTGCATACTAACTTGAGTTAGGGGAAAACCTTGCAATGGCTCTGGTGATTGTTATCCTCGTCACTTGTTATTTTAAACAGGCCCGGGGTTGTAATTCTCGGGGGGCTGCATCGATTGTAGATCAATTCAAACCGTTTAAAAAAATAATAATAATTTAGATTAAATAATGTGACCCACACATAAATTAAGCAAAAGAGTACATTTTATCTAGGCTTATAATTGTTTTCTCCACAGGTCCCGATTGGCACTACAGCCCCAGTTTCACTATTTTAAGTTCAATGTTTGTCTTGTCTTCTAGACTTCTTCAGATTCTTTATGAAGTATCAGGGGCATATTCCCAAGAAAAGAAAAGTATAAGGGTTGATTTGCAAAATCAAAAGACTTCGGCTCCTCTTCCTATATATATAATTCAAGATAAAACCCTAACTTTCGATTTAACTCGTAAACTTCTCCCTCTCCCTCTCTGTGTTCAGCATCTCCTCTCCAGGTCAATTTTCTCTCTCTAGTCTCTCTTCACTCTTTTTATATCTATATATATCTATATCTATATATATATGAAACCCTTACCTGAATTATTAAACGAGTTAATTTATTTTCGCGCTTATGTTATTCTCTCTAGGTTACTGAGATACAATCTGCATTTCGAATTTTAAATGTTAATTTTGAATGCTGATTATAATTTTATTTATACTAATAGTTTGAATAAACTACATGTTGATTTGATTTGTTTTCTTTTATGTCTACGTATGGGAATTCAGCTTCAAAATACCCGTGCATAAACGCGTAAGTTATAGAGGTAGGGCTATATATGAGAGATATTAAAAAAATAAATGATAAAATGAACCGGCACAAACTTGTTCCTTTACTACTAGATTTAGGGGTTCAAATAGGGATAAGAAGGGTGTACGTAGGAGATATTTTAAAGACTAATAAGATTTAGCAGTGTGGTTTTAACTGTTATTTTGAATGCTGTGTACAGTTTGAAGAAGACTGATAGTTTGAATAAACTGCATGTTTATTTTATTTATTTTGGCTGTAGTTTGTTTGCTGGTATGATTTGGTCATGTATGGGAGTTGAGAATTGGAGATTCAAAATCCCGTGCAGCAATGCGTGGGTAATAGAGGTTGGGGTGCATATGAGAGATTGAAAAAATAAATAATAAAATGAAGGATGGTTATCGGGCGGTATAGTAAAACCGAACAAAAATCCCTCCTTTGCCATTAGTTCAAATGGGGATAAGATGGGTGTATGCTGGAGATATATTATAGAATAAAAAATAAAATGTTGGACATGACTGGGGATGTGTAGTAAAACCGACCCAAGCTTGCTCCTTTCCCCTAGATTTTAGTGATGGAAAGAGGAAAAGAGGATTTTTTTTTTTTTTTTTAACTGCTGTTATCAAAGATGGTACTTTACCATGTGTCGTTGGTTCATCCTTTTGGTGTTTTGTTACTGGTGTGAGTGAATTTATAAACTGTTTTGTTAGCTTGCCAATAAGTTCTTTCCCTGCTATCTGTATTCAAATATCTGTAATTGCTGCATCTCTATCTGATTTGGTGCTTCAGCTGCGATACCAGAGTGGGGATTTCCTATTAATAACATTGTGAAGTGCAAGCTTTCCAAGCGAATAAACCAGTGTCTAAATGATACTTTCATTTTGTATAGAGACAAAAACAGTTCTGTGAGCTTGTGTGCGCAGATTGTGTGTCAGCGTTTCTTTTTTTGCTACTTATAATTGAAATATCAGGTTTTCATTAATATAGGTATCCCAGGCTCTCTAATCTTGCAAAAATGGCAGACGAGGATTATGAGATGGACGGAGGGTTTGTTATACTTATTCTCCTCTCTCTCTCTCTCTCTTTCTCTCTCATACTTGAGTGTAATGAATTTGTTGCTTTAGCAAGATCATGGTTTTTTTTCTTGTTGATCTGTTTATGCTATAGAATTTATATGATCTTCCTCTCGAAAGAAATATACTTGCAACCTTTGGGTTATGGTGATTATTGTCTCTGCAGGTTGCTCTTATTTTTCTTTTTAAATATGTGCTCATTCATTGAGATGGTTATTGTCTTCTATTTTCAAATACTTGGATAGTTATTGGAATGCAATTTGGTCCCATATACATTTATTTGGAGATGTAACCATTGTTGTTTTCGATAGTTCAAGTTCTACTTGCGGGTTTTGTCAAAGTTGAATGTCATTTTCTTGTTTCTAAACATAGGATTGCATAAAAAGTAGATTAGGAGTTTATGAACTTATGCTTCTCTATTTTATGAATGAACTTATGGTTCATTTGCCTTTATCTTGTGATGACAGCAAAAATTATTTTTGGCCTATGAATTTCTCCTTTTTTTGGGTAAGGTCATGTGCATTTCTAGTGTACTGCATTGTTCATAATCTACTAGCCATGTTATTGTTCAGTATTAATCAGTGTTAAGGTCTATACTTCTATTAGGCATACAATACTCCCCGAAATTTCTATTGAACACTACCAGTTTACCATTTTGGTGAATTTATGTTTCTATATTGCTGCGTCGCTCAGTACTTTGATCTATCTGTTTCTTAATGACCATTGGGTTTGGTTGTCTAAAGATTGTGACAATTTTGTTGTGACTAGGTATGAAGATGAGCCCATGGAACCTGAGCTCGATGTAAGAAGGCTTTATATTGAGTTATCTTTTATTTGACCTCTATTGCTGGTCCATTACTGAAACAGTTTCAAATTTTGGGTAAATTGACAGGAAGGGGCAGAAGTAGAAGAGGAAAATGAGAACAATGAAGAAGCTCCTGATCCGTTGCTAGCTGATGCTGAAGACAAACAGGAACAGGAAGCTGCGGAGAGACCTCGGAAGACCTCAAAATATATGACAAAGTATGAACGTGCAAGGATTCTGGGTACCCGTGCTCTTCAAATCAGGTCACTTGTAAACCTCTGTAAATTAAGATCTTGCAAATGTGGATACTGGTGTTTTCTCTCTACTTATTTAGATGCTGAATTTGAATTTGCAGCATGAATGCACCCGTGATGGTTGAGCTGGAAGGTGAAACTGATCCTCTTGAGGTGAGCTCTGGTGGTCTTGTTGTGATTCGACCATGTCTGTCCTCTTGGTTAAAATCCTTCGTATTTTTACCAAGGAAAAGTCATTTCCTTTCCACCTCTTCTACAAATCTTTCTTTATGTTCATCTCATAACAATTACATTTTCTAGACACTCAAATGGTTCTGTATATGTTGCCATCAACTGGGTTTTTGAGATGATGAAAGAAATGATAATTTGTTCTCAACTTGGCTTTTTCTATTGAGTTTAATTTCTATCCATCGTCGTTGTATGAATTTTATATACCACCGGCCTTGGATGAAAGGCATGTGTCTACTTTCACATGTAGGGACCAGCACAATTGTACATATATAATTCATCCAAGTCTGCTGGTGTATGAAAATCCATACACCGTCGGTGCATTAAAATTAAATTTTTATTTATTTATTACGTTTTTCTAATTTCTCTATCCCACTCCTACTTTTTTCTAGATTGCAATGAAGGAGCTCCGAGAGCGAAAGATACCCTTCACCATTCGTCGCTACCTGCCTGATGGAAGGTATTTCAACACTTTCATGTCATTAAGGGCTTTTTAAAGTCAAATCAGTGTTACTCTGCTATATACTGCTCATATTTCTGATTTGTGTTTTAAGTTGCAACATAGAATATTTGGCCCCTTGCAGTTATGAAGATTGGGGGGTTGATGAGTTGATTGTTGAGGACTCGTGGAAGAGACAAGTTGGGGGTGATTGATTAGCATATGTGCTACTAATTGGTTTTCAAATGATGGACTTGTTGAGCTTTTGTGTGACTCTTGTAGTTATCCATCAATGTACTAAACGTCTAAATGTATTATCTTATGGACAGCGTCTTTGACCATGCTATTCTTGGGAGTCTTGAACTTGTTATATAGTATTAACCTGTGTGCGACTCGACTTATTGCCTATTCTTTTATGATTTTAAGTTTGCTATCATGCATGATGAAACTAAGTGCTAACAAAGATGGCCATAACGACCCTTTTCTCTCTCTACTGCATACAGAAGCACATTAATCCTTCTTGTGAAGTATCGCAAAGTGAAAGATTGAATGGAACTTGTACGGAATATCTAGTGACTACAAGAAGGTTGAATAATAGCGGTATAGGTTTGGATTGTGTGTCTGAAATTCAACTGGGGATTTAAAAATAATGGATTAGAACGATCCTGTAGTGGGAAAGAAACATCATACTCTAATAGGAAGAAGTAAATTATCATTTCTTCGCCTGGGTGGATCCATCGTGACAGCCATTTAACTTGTCAAAGATGCAACAACGTTAGATGTGAAGATCTAAGGTGAGATTGAAGGGCACTTAATTGTTCCAAAAAGAACCTAGATCAATCTGGTTATATTCTCAAGGGAATTCCCCAACAGAGTAGCTAAGTTGGGTATTATATATCTTTAGCTAGCTAAATTCAAAAAAGTATCTACAATAGAGTTTCTATTTCTATAGTGCTGTCTTTAAATTTAGTATCCAATAAGCTTGGGTTAATAAATTTGGCTACACAAAGTTATCACTATTTATCAATACTATATTATTTTAACTATATTTTAGTTT
This sequence comes from Embelia ribes, assembly GCA_001753735.1. Classification (NCBI taxonomy): domain Eukaryota; kingdom Viridiplantae; phylum Streptophyta; class Magnoliopsida; order Ericales; family Primulaceae; genus Embelia; species Embelia ribes. Next base: position 7,259 of record MKEJ01038677.1, read on the forward strand.
AGGTACTATATATAGAATTTTGTAAACTTATTCTATAATATATAATATATTCATATATATATATATTTATAAATATTATATATACATAAAAATATATGTATGTAATATTATATATATATATATATATATAATATTTTATATTTTATAATACATGCATATAATATATATATATATAATACATACAAATTATTTATATATATAATATATATTTTTAGACATGCATTTTATATTTTTTTATATTATTATGTAATATAAAAAAATATAATATATATGTATAAAAATATATATTTTCTATAAATATAATATAAATAATATGTTTATAACTGTATTTCATCAATATTATGAATAACACACCCTAAAACTTCGAAATAAATCAATTTAATTGATTTTTTATTTTATTTAATTATTTTATTATTTAGTTGTCAAAAATAGCTACATTGCACAATTGATTTTACCATTCACTATCACTATAACTTAGTGATACTAGTAAGAATGCTCTAAACGAGTCATAAAAAGAACTTGTAGACACACCCTGTAATATGCCTAAGCAAGTCAAAAGGGATAACGAAGACACAGAATCGCCCCATTGGATCAAGAAATGGGTCAGAGGGATCAAAAACTACTTGAAGAGGAGCGCATAAAAGAATTTGTACCAAAGAGAAATCATCGAAAGTTTTTGGGGAAATTTTTTTTTTGTAGAACAATGCCATTACCTTCTCTGCATCATATTAACTAAAACTGTGATCTCATCATTGCACATCCTAGCAAAACTAACCATCAAAACCATTGTTAAATCTATTGGCCGATAAAAATTCACAACCAACATCAAAATAATCGAAAATGGGTGAGCAAAAGGTTTGAAGGTTCTGACAATAGCACCAGTTCACAAGGATAAATAGTCAGCCCCTCGCCCTCTTTTCTTAACAGATACATCTGACATTCATCAAAGTTAACCACCAAAAGAAAGTATCTCTTCACCAACTTTCAAAAGAAATAGCTAAAATTAACCACTGGTAAAGTCGGGAAAACAAACAATACACTTAGCCAAATATTTAGGGAAATGTCTTCAAAATATAAATAACAATAAAAAAAATGAAAACCAAGAGCTATTATGGCTAAAATGCAGGGCAGGAGTCATTCAACGCTTTCCACCGCCACCTCCGAGCTTGGGACCCTTGCTACCTCCGCCTCTCGGCACATTGCCTTTGCCTTGTCCCTTTTGTGCCTTGGTCACTTCAGCTTTCTTAGCCTTCTTCTCATCCTTGGTCTTCTTAATCCTCTCCTTAATCTCACTGAAAGTAACATTACAAGATTTCAAAAATTGCAGTCCAATAATAGTACCAAAAGATAAAAAAAAAGCGAATTCAAGATTGAAAACAGTAATATACCGAAGTGCAGCCTCTCTGGCAGCATCACGAACTTCGGGCTTCTCAGTTCTTCTCTTCTGAATAACCTCAAGAGTAGCACCCACAATAGACCTTGAGTAAGGCTTCTTAGTGGCTCTGCGCCTCTTCTTAACAGTTTCTTGATCACTGTCCTGCAAATGTTAAAGGAGAAAATAAATTAAAACGAAGATCTTTGAATAAGTCATAACAAATACATGATCTAAACATAAACAAATGGGTGTCGCACTCTTGGAATGAAAACCAAAGTCAATCATGTTCTCAAGTTTCTTTACTCGACTTGAGAACATGGATTGATCATTCAAAATAGACGAGAAAGGTAACAATATGTAGTTTATTTGTCAATTGTGTTACTCCAAGAACACTATATGCTTATGCATCCAATACTTGGACTTAAACACTCCTGGGAAGAATAGAACTACCTAGTGATTGAAGAAAAAAGTTGCAAATGAGAAATGATCATTACCTTCTTATGCTGCTTCCTATACATGGCAGTCCATGTCAGCTTTGAAGGCTTCAGCTTGTTGTGGAAGTACCTCTTGCATTTCGAGTTGGAAAAGAGGAAGACCTTCATTGAATCAAAATTTTTTGAAGATTATCAGAATAAGTATATAATAAGAACCAAAAAGGGAGGAAGAAAGAACATATATGATATCAACATTCAAATTACCTGAGAGTCTGCACGGATGAATCTGATACCCTTGCCAGGATATATCTTAGCCCCACTAAAGCGACAGAGTTCAGTCCTAACATTACAAACTTATCTCATGAGCGAATGCAAAATTTTCTAAAAGTCAAAGGGAACAGAACCTACAATAGGAGTCATTATGAATGAAAGAAACTGGACACTATCATTCAGGACAAGGGAGAAAAAATTCTGAAACAAATACAGTAAAAAAAGCCTAAAGCTTCGCATTAAGTCATACAGCCGAAATCATTTCATTCCCAGGTACTCATTTACAAAGTAATAGTTCAGCTATCTTCATAAAGGTTATAACGAGAGCCAAGAAACAACCGGATGAAACTTCATAATATTAGTCAAATATATGAATATAGAAAATAAAAACAGAGCATGAGTGGAAATATATAGCATTTCAATGTGAAATGCCTATGATACAGGCAAGCAAAACTTTTAGACCAATTCATCTAGAACAAGCAATCCAAATAAAAAGCCAGAACAAATAAATCTGCAACCACAAGCTTGTGGAAAATTATTCACGAACTGAAAATCACACAAGTAGCTTGTACAAACACCTGTGTGATTGGATCATACGCACTGATCCTATTTTAATTTTTAAAAAGCAATGCATAGGATGTAACTATATCTGTTTGTAGTGTTACATGCATGATCATCTATATTTAGATTAATAGTCAAGTATAAAATTCCTAACTCTTTGAAAAAACAAAACCAAAAACCTCAGCTTCAAAACAAACTCTCCAAATGAACAGCAACTTATAAGCTACAGAGCATAAAAAAGAAAAAGGAAAAAACCCACAACTAACATGTTCATAATACAGTCATTTCTACACCATCCTATGAGATTTCATAAAACTAACATACATAAACACACGATTGACTCAATTTCGGTGAAACTCCAATCTTTCCCCCTAATAATTTCTGCAAATAATTTCACATACAAATTACATCCCAATAAATATATTACCCATAAGAAAGGACCCAATTAGTGTCAAACTAAACAATCGCAATAATATTTGATGGATATAAAATGACATATACAGATCCTGCTATGGTTAATAAACGAAAGGTGAAAGAGAATTTAAGGGGAAAATGAAGAAGACAGCAACTTACTTGAGAACCATGGCTGCCGCTGCTCTCTCTCTCTCTCTCTCTCTCTGGAGGAAGAAACCCTAGCTCTCGAATTCAATTTATATGCTGTATATTTATTTAATTCCGAAATCACCCCTTCATCCTTTGTGGGCTTCGACTGGGCTTCTTGGGATATTAATTTGGGCTAAAGGGGAACTTTGTTATGGGCTAAAATTATTTTTCGACTGTGGCTTACGATTTCTATAATTCGAGTAACCCTAAGCAACTTTTTTTTTTTTTTTTG
>MKEJ01038679.1:0-20260 GCA_001753735.1 Embelia ribes
TTGCATGGCTATTAAAAGTGTTGTTCTTCAGCCATTTTCAATTATTCTGAAAAACTCATATCACTTGCACCTCTTTGCATACAACCACAACTATATAGTCAGAGAGGGTACCATACCACAAAAACTCGACCAGACGCCCCAATTGCAGCTTTTATCAGAGCATAGTGAGCAAACATTGTACCTTGGGAGTCCATTGCCAGTTCAGGCCAGAAGCAACTCGGCTAGCGTGCAAATTGGATTTAAGGGGACATAGTAAACTGTGATCTCGTCTGGTATACAGGATTTATTTAAATTTTAGTAATTTATGTGTAACAGCGTTGTAAAGAAAGAAATAATATATATATTTTTTCATTTTGTTATTTCCAACTTATTATATATATATTGTTATTATTATCAATAAATTCTTTTAACAACAGAGCTAAGAAACATATGTTAGTCCACACCCACACTCTATCCTAAGCATGCATAGATCCAGTTTTTATAGAGGACATAATATACTAGGTATGTACACAGTATTGACCTAGACTCCGATACCAATTGTTGGAGAACAACAAAAAATATAGAATTATACCTATGAGATTTGTGTTTACAAATCTCATAAATATCAATAAGAACGTTCTGGCAAAAGGAAGTTACACAACCTCTGATCTTTTATTGAATTCCTATTAAACACCTTACTCCAGAAGAGAGGGTGGACTCTCTATATCTGTGGCAAAAGTTCTGCCTATGGAACTTGTTTAAATAAGGTACAATAGCGACTTGATGACGGAATATTAGAAGAGCTATCCTATGCAGCTTTAATTTTTATCCACACAAATCACAATCAATACCACTTCATGATTGTAACTGAATCCTCTCCCAATATTACGAATTTACAACTCGGTTTCCATGTCATTAATGTTTATTAAAAATCCCCACGTTAAGATTACAAATACTAATTAAATAGAATTACTAATAATCTAATTTAATTAGAATATTAAATTTCCTTAAGACCTTCCACTTAACTTATTTGATATATCGGATTACAAAATTCACCTTAATGATTTAATACAACCAAAACTTATAAGCTTCCTTAAGGGAGTATCATTAATCCCTATTCAGGGGTGGGGATTCCATTAATTATTAATAATCAATCATATGAAAAATGTTATTATCTAACTCACCAAGTTTATTGATACTTAAGGAATCTCACTTTTCAATGAATCAAAATAACAAACATTATCCACATATGTGTAAATAATAATTTAAGGATTAGAGAGTATAAACACTATCCATGACATTAATTGTCGTGTATAATCTGTACTAAAACAATTATCTCGATACGGTCCTATTTAATATACATAAAGTGTGTTAGTATAAGGAGTTAAAACTGCATTGTTCTCTATAGTCAAGACAGATCTATTAAAATCATGTACTATAATTTAATGATAGTGTGTTCATTTCCATCTAAAATTGTAAACGTAAAATTTATATCCTATAAGAACCGATAATCTAATTTTCAGTGTGTAAGCCGTACTTCACACACTAGATCGTACGAGAAACATACTTATTCATTAACATATAATGTTAAGTAAACATTGCTCATACAAATTCTCATTAAAAAAACAACTTTTATTATGCAAATACTAGATACAAAATAAGCATGTCTTTTAGTATAATCTTAACAAAATTGTCATTGCAACATCATCAAAGAAAAATCACAATGACACATGTGCACAGGCGCAGAGAAAATCAAGTATAGAAACGAAATACTTAAAAGTAATTATATTTTTTTGTCCGCACAAAATAAAACTAAGGTTAACACACTTGAAATAACCACACGAGTTTGTGTATAATCTCACCGTATGGCTGTAATTGTACTGTTTTAATACATGATTGTCAAATTTGGATTGTTTTTTTGAAGAAAAAAAAAAACTTTTCAATATAAAGCATTTTTTTCACCCTGCATTTAACATGACAAGTAAACAAAGAAGCCGTAAATAGTGTGATCATCTTGCACTACGAGAACTTCCAAGTTAATTACTTCCGAAATTTCCCAAAATATGCCCCATTTTAATTTAGAGATTAAAGATTTATCCTCCGTACAAACTTGTACAGAAAGAGCAACGGCTCTTCAGCATTAGGACAACATTTTAACCGTTCCATATGAAAGAAACATGGCACAGAAGTACATTTTTTTCTTGACATAAATAGGGATTGCAATAGTCAGTGATCGACTAATTTGTAAATAGTGTTTTTAAATTGTGACATGAAATTTGAAAGAAATTATAAATATTGTTATAAATTGAGGTACTTGCCTAATCTTATCTCCCTATTCGGTAGCTTATTTAGTTAAGATTTTAACTTTAGCTTTGGTTAAGTGCTAGAAAGAGAAAGATTGCAAAAATAGCAAAATATCTGGCTTGTTACGAGAGCCAGATTTTGAACATTCAAATGAATCCGGCTTAACTTCTACCTTTTTTTGTTTTTTTTTTTTTTATAACTAAAATAGCAAAAAATCTCACCTTCAATTGTAAACATTCAAATGAATGCTAGTTTTTAAGTTAAAAAAAAAGGGAGACAATGATGAGTACGAATGGCATTGCTCATATCCTTGCGCATGGGTTTAATTGCAATGCATTGCATACTCCACGGTGTGCAAAGCAGTACATGGACTAGCAGTGTGAATTAGCTATAAATATTAATCTGCGCCATCACACACTTGTACTTAGAAGCTGCAACGAAACAAGTTTTGTGTAGCATTTTGTTGGTCCGTTTTGACTTTCCACTATTTAATTTTTACTTCAAATGTAGAGTATTTAAGTGTCATTCGTTGTACTTTCTTTTTCATATGGAGTTTGAGGGATACTTTTTGTGGGATTTCGCAGCGGCTGTAGAACCCACGTTGTAAAAGTAAAAATTAACATTTTCTTTGACACTTTGCATAACCATAAATCCAAAGTAAAAAATTTATCTATTGCTTATGTAAAAGATTGGTAAAGAAGGATTTTGAGCAATGGCATATATGCTAATAAATAATAATCAAACAAGCATATTTGTCACACTTATACCAATTTTTACTAAGGATGGAAAAGAGTCTGGTAGAGCCAAGCCTTAGGTTATTCAAACTCGATTTGTTTGCCCAATAAGGTTGAGGCCTGGTTCAGGCTCGTTAAGGTTTAGTTTTGAGGCTCGACTTGTTTAACTAAACGAGTCAAGTTTGAGTCTATAAGGCTCGGCTCGTTTCAGTAGCCATAAATTGTTAAATTGGGTTTGCAAATACTTTTAAAAACCTAATATTGTAACGAATTTATCATTATGGTAACATGTAATAACAACTTATCAACATATATATGTATTTAAATATACAAGCTTACTTTTTTAATTTGAAAAAATACATATTTTTTGAAATTAGTCAAGAGAACCCGAGCCTTTAACGAACCGAACTAGGAGTTATTCTAACTCAGTGTTTATTTAACGAACCCTATTTTATCATTCAGACTTAGATCATTTGTAAATAAAGGGGTTCCCTTAACCAAATGAGTCGTTATTGTTCGTGAATGGTCGTTTCATTATTTGCATAATTTAAAGGATGAAGATTTTATATTCTTATCTTTTAGGCAAATACAAGAGGAGAGTTGAATTGTGTTAAAGTAGAACTTAATTTTTTTTTTTGATAAAATAACCTTTTGAAAACTTTAAGCAAAATAAATAACTAAAATATAAAGAATTAAAGAGAAAGAAATGCAAACAGAGTTTTATAGTGGTTCGGCCAAATATCTATTGATCCCCTATGTTCACTTTCACAAACGTTACTTGAACTTCCTTTTATCAACAAAAGTTTACACCAATTGCTAGCTTCACAAATACTAGCTCTTTTTTATTTGAGACAACCCCTCAAGTTATAATCAAATTACTTCGAGTGTAATACAACTTTGGACTTTAAAACTAGAGCCAAGAAAGCCTATAAATTTATATATGAAGATTAATAAATAAGGCTAAAAAAGTAGTAAGAGAGAGAAGTTGAGAGATTGTTGCTCAATTGGATGATTTGAACTCTTTCTCGAATGCCTCTATTTATAATGTTGTAGTAATTTCAAGTTTATGGAAGAAGTTCTTAAAAAATGGTAGTGTATTAACCATTTTTATGACTGAGCTTTTGACTGCATATTGTTACCATTCTGTCCGTATAAAGTCACTTGTTTGTATGCTGTTGGCATACTGTCCGCATGGGGTTGATTGTCCGTATGTTGTTGACATATTGTCCGCATGCGGTCAACCCTTCGTTCGTATGTGGTCGGCTTTATGTACGTATACGGTCACGTGTCCGAGTATGGTCGAAATCCATTTAGTTGTTATATCGTTTTCTAGCTTGATTTCATTCCTTAAACACTTAACAAGCATTAGTAACCTAATGAGCATTAATTAAACTTTGTTTCTGACCCATTTTTTATCATCAAAATATATTTAATCAAAACTTGGGTTAACATATACATACATATATATATATATATATATATGCAAAAAAATTCCTACATGTATCTATTCACAAGTAAACAATAATAATAATAATATTATTATTGCAAATTAATATTTTTTTCTCCTGCGTGTAAGCGATCTATCCTCTCTAGGAGCATTTACATCATATTCCCTGTCAGGGGTTATTTCCCTATTTTAGGTAATGGAAAGGTAGATAATGTTACTTTTTTACTCTATATTAGATTATATAGTGGTTACCTAAAATGGAAAATCTCTATAAAGGTTCTACAAATCCCATAAACCATTATTCATTATTTAAGCATATAAAATTAATATATTCTCTCTTATGTCACATCGTTGCACTATTATATTAAAAAAATCAACATATTCTCTCTCCATTTACTACATTAATATTATTAATTTAAAATAAAATTATAATATAAATATTTAAAATAATTAAATAATTATTTTAAATTTAATATTTAAAAATAATTATTGATCTTAAAGCTACTAAATATGTCAAAAACTAAAAGTTAAGTGTAGAAAATAATTTTTATATTTAAATAAATAAACAATTATAATTTTATTCATATTTATGTAAAAATATTAATTTTAAAATTTTATAATAAACATATAATTTTTAATATTTAGAGTATATATATTTATTAAAAATAAGAACTGAACACGTAAGCTAATGACGTCATTTCCTCTCCATAGTACCCAACATTCCACAATGCAGCTAAGCTAACCGTAGACCATCCCATCCGGTCAACACTCTCTCTCTCTCTCTCTCTCTTAGCTGCGTGTGCTAATGGGGCCAATGGGACCTCTCCCCAGATTCTCCGCCCCACTTGTGGTCCTTATCTTAGGGCTTCTGTCCGGGTCGGGTCGGGGACTCCGGTTCGATCTGGTGTCGGGTCACACCAAGTGCATATCGGAGGAGATCATGGCCGAATCCATGACCGTCGGCAAGTACAGCGTGGTCAACCCCTCCGAGACCCAACCATTGCCCGACTCTCACAAAGTCAACGTCAGGGTAACACACAAAAAAACTTACCCAAATAATATTCTCTCTCTCTCTCTCTCTCTCTATATATATATATATATATACATATACATATACACATATGTGGGGGGATTGAATAGTGTTTTGTTACAGTGATGATGGGAGAATCCCTTGATTTTAGGTCCTGCAAGGTTGGTTTATTAGTCTTTAGTTTTTGAAAGCTGGAGATAAAACTTTTTTGATATTTGAATCTTTAGTATGTGAAAACCCATTTGGTGTCAGTTTCGGTAAAATAGTTTTAAAAAAATTTATAAATGATTTTTACTGAAAGAAAAAAAAGGAGAGAGAGACTCCCACAAAGTTGTCTATTTACAATCTCTAAATTTTTATCCATATACCTCAAATTCTGGGTTAGAAGCTCAAAATTTGTCAAAAATGTCACGTATCTGGAGTTAAATGAATTAATTTCTAATTAATTATTGTGCCTTCTCTTTTCCCTAAGAGTTACTTTTCAAGGAAGCACAAACACTCCTAATTGAGTGCTACACCCGTGCTAGATGCAAATAGGACACCAACACTCCTCGTGTACTCTTGGACACGTGTCGGACACGCCATGTCTCGTGTTTAAAAATTCTATTTATTAATTAATTTAAATGTTAGACACTCGGAGGACACGTTAGAGACATTTGGTGGACACCGTGGTGGCAAATTTTGATATCAATGGATGGATAAGGGAGTTTGCAGATCTCCATGAAGAAATTAGTAATGGATTGTTGTTTTAGTTAAACATTTTGGTGGTTAAAATAATTATTTACTATTTTGGCAAAAGATATGTTTTTGCGACTTTTATAGTTGGTGTTTAGTGGGTTAGTTTACTAGATTATGACATTGTCAAGTTGGTAATTGTCTTTTATAAAAACTCAAAAATCAATGCTATGCATCTTTTTGTTCATTGTTTAGTACTTTCTATCTTATGCTTTTGATGATTTCTTTTGCAAGCACTATTATATAACTTTATTTACTTATAAGAAATTATTATATATATAAAAATATGCCGCCCTGCCATGTTCGCGTCCAACATTTTTCAAAATTGCCGAATTTGTATCCGTACTCGTGTCCGAATCCGCATATGTATCCAAGTCTGTGCTTCTTAGAGTAATTTTAGTGGAGGTCTATGGGCTTTAATAGAAATGAATAATGTCACATCCACTAAACTTAAAAATGGAATTAATAATCAACAGAAGTCCTAGTTGAAAGGGATCACTATAGCAAACCCCCCATTTGTTGGGGGATAGAACTAGTATAGACGGGCTGGTTTGAAGGTTTCCTAATGAGTTCATGAGCTCATTGAAGAGCTGTAGGTGTCTTACTACTCGCCAAAGTCTCATAATTTATTAGGATAAGAAGCAGCTTAAATGGTAAGAAGAGACTTGACGAATGGCTGGGTGATGATAAGTGTAACTTTCACTACATTAGGTTGCATTTGATTTAGGGTTTAACATCCATAATTTCAAATTAGGGACATTTTTGAGGTCGTAACTATAATATAATAGTCATACATAGTTTTTTACCAAATTCGCTTTGAAAATATTTGCCAAACAAATGTAGTTTGAAAAATCATAATTTGAAACAAGAATTTAATTTTCATGCACCGATGTATAGATTTCATATGCTAGCGACTATTGTATGAATGATATATATGCATATTTTGTGGCCCCCACATAGAATTATGGACACATGTTATGTATACAAGTCTTCTAGTGTATGGTAACTTTACATCGACTGTGGATGGAAATTAAACTTCTTGAAACTATACTTTTTCCATCAAACTACCCAAAAGAAAAAACCTAGTTCCCTATTAGGTCTTTTTTGGTTTCTACCGCAACAGGAATCACTATTTCAAATTGTATTTTTTTCCCAAAACCAAAAAATCAATATGAGAAGTTGCAGGTTCAAACTATGAGTTTTCAAATAAAACAAAAAAACTAGAGTTTCAAGCTTTGCTTTTATGTCAATGTGGAGAAAAAAGACAGTTTCAAACTGAGACATTTTCTCATAGTAAGTATTTTGAAATCGAGTTGCGTTTGATAAACGTTTCGTAAAACTACATTATCTAGGTCAAAAAGTCAAATTTATTTATACGAGTAAAACTATGGAGTGGTCGGATATGTATACGCAATGAAGATTTCAAATCATGTTAGTAGGCTAGTCATTTAAAAATTTGAAATTCATTATGCTAAGGTCCTAATACTATATAAACTTTGATTCCAAAATCATGCTTACTTTTGATAAATTACCCTCACAATTTTAAGACCCAAATTTTGACACGAACATGCTAGGGAATGAATTCAATTTATACAAGTCTAGCAAAGTAGCTCTAAATCCCTCGCTTATGTATCAATCTTTACACCAACGTTGAAGGAAACTTTTTCTCATATGAGTAAAAGTTCCCTCCACCAGCGGTGTAAAGGTGAATAAGTGGGGGTTTAGAGTATGACATATATGCATTGAACATGTTGACCCCATCAAATAATAATGGCTAATGCACATGTATCATGTTCTAAATTCCCTGCTTATGTATCAATCTTTACACCGGCGGTGGAAGAACCCTTCTCATTTTCTCCGCCGCCGGTGTAAAGATTGGTACACAAGCGGGGGTTTAGAGCGTGACACATATGGATCGAACATATGGATCCCACCAAATAATCATAGGTAATGCACATTCGTCGGCAGTGGAGGAAACCTTTTTTTCTTTGAATATTTATTAGTCTCTTTTTGGAATTTGTTATATCAATCCGCTATTACAAGTTCAAATTCCAACTATAAAATATTGGGGTTTGTTTAGGTAATGTCTCCGAACGGGAATAAGTACAACTACCACAGTGCGGACCTTGTAGGAGAAGGAAAGTTTGCTTTCCACGCGGTGGAGAGTGGGAACTACATTACTTGCTTTACTGCTGTTAGTCACAAGCCTGAGACAACAATCACTGTGGACTTGGAGTGGCAGAGTGGTGTTGCTGCTACAAATTTGCCTAGTGTTGCTAAGAAAGGCTCAGTTGATGTAAACTCTCTCTCTCTTTTGAATGCTCTATTTTTCTCTTCTTTGACTCGAGTGTGTTTACTAATAGTCTCATTTAGTTGTCTTCATATTCTCATTGCTTTGATATGCTATACTATGGATTGCAACAGGGCTGGTTTGGACGGTTAAGCCTGAACTCTAGTGCTCATTATGTGGAGTTACTCCCGCATACCCTATCCCAGATCCGTGACGGGGTCTAAATTGCGACCACAGCTCATTTAACATGACCGAATAGAATTTTTAATTTCTGAATAATTAAATTGAACTAAAATGATAGAGTGAAAAGGACCATATTAAACCGAAGGTAGATTTTACATGTATAATTTTTTGAGGAAAAAAAAGTATTGTAGAATATGAGCAAAAACATGAAAGATGTTTAAAACAGCATAGAACCTACGATTTCAGTGAGTTTTAGGGCAAGGGTGACCTAGTCCCTTTTCCACCTGTAACCTGTTAAGAACTCCCCAAATGCACTCCATCTTTTAAGCAAAAAAACATAAGAGTTTGAGCTTAAAAGTTACAACCAAACAGGCCTTTAGTATTATTCTTTTACAGCATGGTGTGTGGAACTTTTTTATTTATTGAGAGTACTTGGTTTATGTTTTATCTTTTATGCTCGATTAGTAAAGTTAATAAGTTATGTCATTTACGTATCATTTCTGTTTTCAGTTAACATAATTAATATTGCAATCAGATTCATCTTTTTGGGAATATGCTGAGTGGTCCTTTACCATTTTGTCACAGGCTATGGAGCAAGAGCTGAAAAGGTTATATGAAACTGTCCAAGATATACATACGGAGATGTTTAATCTTCGCGTAAGGTGAGTAAGAAGGCAGTGAATACTGTCTTTTCATGGGATTTGTCTTGATAAGTTCCCTCTTATAGGTACATTCATTTTGAGAAGCTCTTTCTGCAATTTTCTGTTTAGGTATTTAGGGTTACAGTTTTATTATAGGAAATTTATATTTTCGGTCGCTTTTGTCTCACTTTACCTGTCAAAATGTAAAAACATAAACCCCAACCAGATGGCTTGTGCACCAATTTGAACCAAAACCCGAAAGCGTCAAATGTCTAGCATTAGAATGAGCCATAATATCGCCTAAATGTAAATGGTGTGGGCACAAAGTGGGAAAAAACTGTAGTTTGGGAGTTAACACTTCAAATTGGTAGTTTGGGGGTCAATGGGACGGGTTTAATTTGTAAGGGTACTTTTCCTTTTATCATTGACAACCAATTGGCCATGAATTTTTTAGCACTTTTTTTTTTGGTCACTTGCATCCTCGTTTTTAGAGGTCTAACATTAATATTATCACTCTTTATATCTGGTGCACTTATAAGTCTCCTTATTACATGCCCCCGTGCATGAATTTTGTCATTTTATTTTATTTTTCCTAGTCCTCCGAGTACTTCTTAACTTATGCGTCTCCGATTGTATCATTTACTTCAGTTTTGTTACATATGCATTGTATGGCTGTTGCAGGGAAGAAGAAATGCAAGAGCTTAACAAAGCTACAAATTCCGAAATGGCTTGGATGAGTTATGCTTCAGTTGTAATTTGCTTGATGGTTGCTGGTTTGCAATTATGGCACTTGAAGTCCTTTTTCGAAAAGAAAAAAATCATTTAAAAAGTGCGGGGTTGACTTCTTTTGCTCTTTCTTTTTTTGTAGAACCATTTACACAATCAGTTACAGAAACAAAAAATTACAAACATTTGTTGGACACCTTCTGCATTGAATTTGTATGTGCGACTAATTCTTGCACTCATTTTTGTTTAACTACTAATATTGGGGTAAAATCATTCTTATTTTTCTCCGTTCTAAATGATCTCGTCCTGACTTTCAGAGCATCCCAAAATCTTTCCGTGTGGGACGTGTTTTGCTTTCAATTATCTTGTAATTATTGCCATTGATCATCAAGGTGCATAAATCAAGTCCCCACAATGCTTTTGGGTTGTCCGTAATGCTGTTGAAGAATAGAACCATGTCAATAGAATCAGAAATACAACGCAGCGATTCGGAGAACATCATGACCAGACTTTGTTACTAGCAAGTAGCAATCATTTTGATTGTCAATAAAATGGATTAAATAGCTCTTCGATCCTTCCATAGAAAGACCACAGCATATGCGTATCATGATGCAAAAATTTTTATGAATCAGTATACATTCTGTACGACCTATACAATGGTAATTAGTTACGAATATAAGTGTTGTTAAAGGCGCTTCGGGTGCTCGCACAAGACCAAGACGAGGCGAGGCCTGGGTGCAAGGCTCCCTTTTATCCATTGAAAGGGCACCATTGAGCTCTCACCTAGGGCCAAAGTGGGGCGTGGCCTGAGTGTGAGGTTCCACTAAAGAGGTGCCACTGGGCTCTCACCTAGAGCTAGGCGCTTAAGAAGCTTGCTTTTTCAAGTTAAGCCTCTAGACATGAATTTTTTCTAAAAGATTTTGACAGATCTGAAAGATTTTGTTCGAAATCTAACAAAGTGCCTTTGAGTGTGTGAATATAGCAAGATGAGGGGAGAAGAAACCAGATGTAATCTTCATTGGGGCATCAAAATGAGGAACGAGCACCAAAGGTGATGAAGGCCCTGGGGCCTCAAAGGCGCCTAGAGCATTTAACATTACTAATAAACTTGAAATTTACCTTAGATTTCATTTTTTTCTCTTTATACTTTTATATATTGTACATAATCGGTGCACTCTTTATGGTGCATGAATTTTAGCACAAAATGAAGGCATGCATTCATGGTATACATTTTTGTACAGGTTGTGTCTTATAACTCAATAAGCAGTTTCTTTGTTGGTAAGCAAATCTCTTAAACATAAAAACCCCAAAAACCAACATCAAATGCATTTAATCTCACATACAAATGCTACAAAACCTGTAATATGCTAGCTCTCTACACGAGCACCTTCCGGAGTAATCGTTTCATCAATAGAGGGAACAGTCTTGTGACCTAACGATGCCTGCTCCAAATCTTGATCCGGGAAAACTTCGTTTTGTAAATTTGGATAAATGTTTTTCACATGCAACCATGTCAACTCCCATAGGCTGTCCCCACCGAGGGCACTCCTTTGAACGAGCACCCCTCTCGTCTTCATCACAAACAACATGTTCTTGAGCAGCTCGGGCACAAGCTCTTGTAGCTTCTCACTTCTCTTTCCCCTCACTTTCACCTTCATGTACTTCTCCATCCTCCCAAGTACACCCAACCAAAGTTTACAAAAAGTAATTACCTGCGAGAGCTCATGTATTAACAGCAGAAACACTTTCGAGAGAAGCTTTAAAGCAAGTATCAAAGTTCCTTCAATGTTTCGGTAATCTTTCTGGGATTGACCCTCTGCGATCTCAGGCAAATCATCAAGCACTGTGAATATAACTAAATCAAAACACTGTAACCAAAACCCGTTTGAGATGTTGATCTCGTCCCAACAAATCAAACACATCTGCAACGAAAATAGCGCATGGTTACGAACTTCTTCTCTCTGATCCAAACAAACTTTTCTCAAAGCCTGTACAAGCCTTAGCCACATCTCCCCGATATTCTGAGACATTTTAAAAGCCTCAGCTTCTCCCAAAGTCCCCTTAGCTTCTCGGGCCCACCTAGTTAAACACAAAACTGAGCTCGCCATGAGATCCAACGCCTTCACAGAACGATCGACCTGTCCAACTCGGGACTCAGAAAACTGCCTTGCCGAGTCTATGCATAGGACAAAATTGGCCGGAGACAGGTGGGTCCCATCAGACATTATAAAGGACAAAGCATCAAACCCAGCTTCGGAAGCTTCTGGATGACGGGCCGTGATGGAGAGCAAGGATGTAATCGTCCGCCACCCCATTGGGGAGCAGATGTGCGACGCGTTAGCCTTCACAAGACGACTAACTTCCTGCGTAATCTGTTCACAGTATGCATCCGCCACGCGGGCATCGAGTTTCAAAACCAGCTGTAAAGACCTCAAAAGTTCATCGGCTAGATTCTCTTTGTAGGGCAAAAGCCTCTGGCAAATACGTAGGAGCCCAAACACAGCCTTCTCAACAAGAGCACAGGGCATCACTGTCGACTGGACGATGTTGGTTATGTGGTCGTAAACCCCCTGCCAGAGTATCCCTATCCTATCCCGGTTATTCAGCGTTATTGCTATCAGCAGTTCCAAGCAGAAAACAGCTGTGTCTTCGTCTTCGGAAGAAGTTCCCCCTTTTTGGGGTCGGCCAGCGGCCCAGATAAGAGCCCGTGCCAGATGTAATAGAGAATCAGCCTGGAGAAACTTGCTCTCAGTGAAAATACCATCAATATGACACTTTTGTATGGTTTGTAAGGTACGTTGATGAGCTGCGAGTTGTTGATCAGTAGGTTGAGATCTTGGCTCTTCTGTGTCGAGAGATAAGAGCTGACTAAACCGACCCATGAGCCCAGAGGATCTTCTAGGAGTACCTACAGATGACATGTTTGACGAAGAGCGGGAACTCGTGAGAGGCTTTCCTTGTCCGGAGTCAGATGAAAGCTCAGTATCATCAGCTGCATCGCTGGCCACGCGAGCAGGGAGAAGGCCGAGCTTGTGCAATTTCAATATGCAGTCAAGGATATTCCGCCAACCTGTTCGGATGAAATCGCCATATGTATTTGCGATACTGAAGACAGTTATAGTTGCCATTCTGGCTTTTGCGTCATCGCCAAAAGCTAGTACAGGTACATCCATAAATGACGGGTTCAAAAGGGTTGTGAACTTACACAGAGACACAACTAGATCATCCAAAACATCTTCAAGGCGGTGACAAGATGAAATCTTTGCAATGGCTAGAAACCCGTCGATGCAGGTTTGGTACACTTCTTCATTCTCTGCGTGATCAAATACCACCGAAATAGCAGCAATGGCTGGGCCAGACATAATTGCAAACATGTCATGGTCAACGTATGCATTTGAATTCGACACAATGTACCGGGGTGTTTTTCGGGCTTTGTTCATTAGGTCTACCCATCGGCTAGGTGTCATCTCAGGGAAGCCCATGCCTTGTTCTGGAGTCGTACGTATCTCATTTTTGCAGATCGAGTCATATAACTCAGATAAAAACTCTCGAGGAAGGTCGCTGCCGCCATTGATGCGACGATTATTTCGGATAAAATCTTCCTCGGTCATCTTCTTCTTCACCTGTGCATTATGCTGATCTGTGTTCAGCATAATTAGTGAATATGACAACACAAGAGCAGCATCCTTGTCAGCTAGAGTTTCCGGGCATTGCTCATAATACCTCTCTGAAAAAGCCTCGAGAACCCTCTGTATTTTTTGTGATTCACCAGGAAGTCGGAAAGTCTCTAGGAACAATCGCAAAGCAGTATCCAAATTCATGCCTTCAAAATCAAAAGTCCCAGCAAATTCATGAAGAACCTGAACACAAAACTCATCGTGGTTTCCCAGAAAATCCCCAACTAGGTTCTTATCTAAACCAGCCGTGTATCGGAAAAAGCAAGCTACACTTTGGGGGTCAAGTTTGTCTGGTAAGAGATGCGTCCCCTGCAGAAACTCGAGTCCTTTCTTAGGATCTCGATTGAAATGATCTGCTCCTACCATCAACCTTCTTTTGATGAACTTTCTCCGTCTCACAAATGGGACCCACTGCTGAGGGTCACTGTAGTTATCACACTTCACCATCCAAAATGGAATATACTCCTCAATATTAACGGGCCCTTGTTCTGAAGTGATTGATCCATTGCTTATTCTCTCGGCCATTCCTTGTATAACCGAAATAAGACCATCCAACGCAAGGATGTGCATCGAAGATAAAGGGCAGTTCACTGGGAATGCGCTCCTAGACAACAAATTAGCTAAGTCTTCGAAAACATTACAGCAAGTTATATCGCAGTCCAAGTTTATATACATCTCAACCATAAAAGCTTTTTGCCTGCAGAAATCAACAAGAGCCTCCATAGCCACCTCTTGCTGAAGATAAGAAGCCCCATATCGGCATTGAGCAAGCCTCAAAATCACACAGGAAAAGAAAGCCTCGAACTGTAGCTTGAGCTCCGCGCGCAAATGATGGTACAGATTGAGAACAATGCTACATACCATTGAAAGTATAAGTGGACTCAACGACAAGCCAAATTGCATTAGGTTACGAAATAATTCATCCTGCACCAGACTTAGTAATCGGGGATGTTCGCGAATAGAGGGACCTCCCAGTTCTATAGCTGAATTAATCAACCCTAAAGCAAAGAGTGGCATGTCTTCATCAAAAGCTATAGTATTCGACCCTGGACCCAATCCCATATGCTCAACAACATTCAACAACGAACACAAGAACTGAAAGATCTCAACCATGCAAGGAACGCCAAATGGTTCATTCATTATGTGAAGATCATATGGAGTAGCAGCTTTTGCATTAGAAGATTGCACCGTATGTTCATCTATCATTCCCGTAGGCAGAGCATTAGAAGACAAACTCACAGAGAATGTTTGGCTATCATACTCAGAACTACCATTGCTGTTTTCTGAAGCCTTGGAACTGAAACTGTAGCTATTATCCATCACACCAACCTGCAGAACAAAATATTGCTTCATGTTAACACTTAAAACAGTATAGGTATTTACCTTCCATTCCTCCAGATGTCATAGAATAAAAAAAAAAAAAAAAATCCAGTAGAGAAGACAATTTATTTGCTCATTTAGCTACAACTTGAAGTCTGGCTTTGTAGCCGTGCCATAACACATCTTATTTTGCTTTCTGGGAAATAAGTTGAAAAACTAGAAACTACGAAAACCTAGACTTTTTAAGTTTATTTTTAGTGGGTCGTCTAAAATGTTTTTGCAAAACAGGAAACTGTCAAAATCCACTCAATTTCAAAATTGCTTAATTTATTTAACCAAGCACAAAATAAGCTTTATGTATATCCAAATGGTACTCAGCTAACTGAATGATGATTTACAAACTTTTTCACTAGGAACTAGCAAATAAAAAGAGAAAAACTATATGATCTAATAAGCTGCACCAAACACGCATCATGTGCTATGCTCTGTCCCTTCAAACGGAATAGGTAATTAAATGGAAACTTGTAGCTTGGCATATGATTACATCCCACTTGATGCCACTGATTAGAAAAGCTTCAATGAAATAGGCCTATCAGTAACAAAGATTCTTATTCCTGATTGAACCCCTACCACTAAGCTCCAAATTAAGCATTAGCACAATCTCATATTTATTATTACGACATCTCAAAGTCAGCCAGTGGTATATATTTGTACCCTGAAGAAGAGAAAAAACACAGAAGGAAATGACAATTTACCCCTTGCTTAATTGGACTAGCTCCTTCGAGCATCAGCCTCTCCAAATTGTTAACGTCTGATAAGTGTAAAAAGACAAGCCTCACAAGTTCATACATCGTCTGCCGAGCTATACGCTGTAACAACTCACCTTTTGTCCCAGCCTGATGAACTACCCGGAAACAAGTGTTCACTATAGTGCAAACCTGCTGATTACTCAACACAACAGATGTTTTACTTTTTATGCAGGCCAAAAGAACCTGAAGAATTTTCATCAAGACCACTTCCTCTGATGCAGGATCAGTCACCTCAAATCTGCAACTAGTCACAGCATCAACTACCAAGAGCATTGCTTCTTTAATATTCACAGTCTTTAGATCAAGCACATCAAGAGTAAGGATCTTGTAAACGGATGACAAAGCAACACCTGTGATTGGGGCACCAGTTTCATCTGATCGAATTACATCCAAAAATGGTTGAAGATAAACAGCTGGGTCAACGGTATACCATGAATCTTTCCAACCATAAATTTGCTTGCGCAATGCCTTCAATGACTGGATTAGAGAGTGCTCAAGCTGGTCATCACCAGACATGTACCGGCCTCCCCATCTCACATTCCTCCTCATGACAGCCAGAACAGCAGCTATTTCTGAGTTGATCATACATGCTAATGCAGCATTGTTAGACGAGGTAGTCTCACGGTCTTCTGGCTCTTCTTCAATTGCCTTAATTCCAGATGGTTGCTTTAGGCGACCCATATCCAAACAATTTCCTTTACTATGATCTTAAATTCTCTCTATAGATTAGCAACAGCTATGAAAATATACTAATCGCCTATGGACCCTATCCTTCACGACCTGTGTAAAAAGAGTAAATTAATATAAATAATAGATGTAGTTAGATTCAAATTGTGAGAAAGAAAAATGAATAAACGATCATCAAGAAAGAACTCTACCCAAAAGCATTTAGGAAATGAAAATATATCCACTTATCAATCTTTTCTATTATCCACTTCGCAATCTGTAATAAGAAGAGATTACATAAGAGAAATTCCATTACCTGGGGGTCTATTACTTTTAACTAACAAGAATAAAACCAATAAGTAACACAAAGAATCAGAAATTAGTGCCTTCATGCTACAAAAGGAAGTAAGTGCTACATTTCTTAGATAGGTGTTGACCTCCTCTAATACGTTTAAGCTAAGAACAACTGATGCCCTTTAACACACTGAATCAGCTGAGCCCTCCCCTATTAGTTTGTTCCACTTAATTGTTACCAAACTATGCGCTAGTATTCTTCTATCACCATCACGTATACTTCAAAACATTGAAATTGTGTGGTCCTAAGTGTAAGTTTCTTTCGTTTGACTGTTACTGAATTATGTCTGCTCACTCCTTTATGATCATCGTGTACTGTTGTTACTTTTGAAGCATCAGAGTGAACTTATAAACGGTTCTAAAAGTCACCGCTCTTTCTTCTCCTGCTTAAACTCCAAACAACTGAAAGCAAACCAACCAGATCCCAAAATTCCAAAGTAATTTGTTTGCAGAAAGTGGTTTACAGTTCCAGATTCCACAAAAATAGGGCCAGTCCTTCGATGGGTGAGCTCAGATGACAGAAGGCTAGTATTCAATGCAATGGTTACATTGTTTGCCCACGATTCTTGTTCGTAGCATTCAAACGCTTCCATGAAGTGGCAATCCTGGAGAGTTTTCATAAGATGGTTGTCCAGGTTGGACAGGATGAGTGAAAGTGATCAAGTGTTATGGTGGCAGTTGATCTGATAGATGGAAGAAGGAGAGGACGGGAGATCCCGCATTGCATGAACTAACACAAGCAAGAAAATAGGGTAGTGTGGAAAAAGTAATTAGACCTTGCACAAAATAGGCACATTTGTTTTCTAACTGAAAAGGTTATTAAAGCAATCTAACCAAAATCAGATCAAATCTGTACCAAAAGAAATACCTCAAACCACAAACACGGCATAAAGACAAGTACACAACTCTATCTATGCACTGTCTCGCAAAATGAACAAAGAGATCACTACTTGCTACTTTCTCCTTCCGATAATCCAAATTTTAAACATCACAAAAGAGCTATGTAACATTTTTCCCATACACTACGCATGCAAATCTCTCAAATAGAAGGCGTGTCAGAGTATTGCAAATTCAAAATGGACTAACCTAGCTAAAACAAAAAGAGTGACCACCCAAGAAAACATTCAATCACCAACCTGATACAAAACAATGCTTACAACCATTTTTTAATTTTGCGCACGTGCACATGTGCCTATATACATGCATATGGAGAGAGCAAGGGAGAGCGAGAAGGAGAGTGTACAAACCTCATGACGGAAATTGATCATAACACTGGATCACAACATTTTCCCTTCCTGTAAGTCAGAGTCAGACTGTCTTCCTCTGCATAGCCCAATTACACTAGGTTATCACCCTAAACGCTAGTTATAGCCGCAGTGTCAGAGTAAATCATGAACACTGTAAATTATGACAACATTAAAGATTCAGCAAGAACAGCAATACAATGTATTAACCACAGGATGATATTGTTCACTTGCAGAAACTACAAAGTCAGCAGGAAAAGGAAAGAGGTAAACCAATCTTAAAAATTAAGTGATGTGTCAAGGATCAAACATTGAATCCATACAATACCCAGAACCAGTGAGACATAGCTGTCAAAGTGAAGGAACAATTCACACATGCTGCAACACAGAGATTTACATGGTTCGCCTATTCAACGTGAATAGACTAGTCCATGGTAATCCTTTATACAATAAACAACAAACCAAACGGGCAAACCTTAATCTCAAGATTTGGGGTTGACCAGATGCAATTAAAATAAGATATCATATCGGGCCATTGACACAAATTTTCCTATGGCACTTTCCTATTTAAGGGTTCTACCATGTCTTTTCTTATCGCTTGCATCCACATTTTCAGAAGCCGACCTCTATCCCTCCTTACCATTTCCACATTAGCATTCTTGATTTTTCTAACTTGAGCACTCACAATGACATGTTCAAACCACGTTAGATGACTCTCATCTTATTTGGAGTTACTTCTAACCTTGCATGGAGCTCCTCATTCAGGATTTTATCATTCCTACTTTTCTTACACAGTTGTCTCAACATACATTGTCTTGTTAAAAGTTCTAGGAGCGCTTAAAACGCCAAAACCCATATCTCCTGAGGCAGGAGGCACCAACCAAGGTGCTCGCCCCGATTAATACAAGATGTCAATTATTCTTTCATTATCTTCTTCTTCTACCATGCATTAATCCCAAGAATTTGGGGTAGGGGTGCATGCGACTCGAGGACTTCCTCGGAGATCACCCATCCTAGTACTATTCTTGCCAAAACACGCTATTCTTAGAGTGCAACACGAGAACCTCCCAAAAGGTCAATCACACTAGTACTATTCTCGCCCAATCATGTTTAACTTCGGAATTCTGATGGGACCCGGTTCATAGGTATTGGTATAATTGCACCCATAAAATGTGATGGGTTTTCTGGTTGGCCATCACAACCTACCACTGCTTTTCTCCCTTATCAAGGCTTGAGACTGGCTATGCAATTACGAGAAATACATAAGCGGAGTGGTTAATTATTCCTTCATATAAGTGCATAATATCCTTAAATTCTTTATTTTTACTTATGTAGTTTGAAATGTAGGTTTTGTTTTAGGTGGAAGAAGTGGATGGTAACTTGGTATATCGTCGCCTTTCCATTGTTTATAATAGTAACACTTTACTTGGTAAGTAATAATGATAATATGAGTTCTCATGAAAATGACATGCCACAATATAAAAAAAATTATCATCATCATCGTCCAAAACTTAAAATCCAATAACTTGGGGTCGTCTAACCACAATATGAGCAAAGAAATAGAAAATTTGTATGACGTGACGGAGGCGCTAGCCAAGCTCAAGGTGCTAGCATAGCCTCGCCTTAGTGAGGTGCTCGAAGACTCATATGAGGTACGTTGGCCTCGCCTCACCTTAGAGCCTAGGCGAGCGCTTGGAGAGCTTTAATTAGTCGGTTTATGAACATTTTAAAACAAAATTCTTATAAACCAAACAGTGAACACAACAAGATTTTGGGCGAAGAAACATTGTAGAATTGGTCAAGATTCAAACCAAAGGAGTGAAGATCTGATAGGAAATACTGATGAATCAATGAGATCTAAGTCAGACAACAACTTACAAAGCCAAATATTAACAATTCCAAGTTCTCTAAGCATCAAAACATGAAGAAACAAGAAAAATGTTGGGATAAAAAAGCGTAGAGCTTAAACTGCTTCAGCAATATTTTTTCTTAGCTAATGGTTCCACGAGATCGGGAGAGAGAGAGAGAGGCACCGGCTGTTCCCTATGCCGGCTCACAACTCATCGGACCGGGGACGATATATAACTTTTTGTTCACGAAATTACAGTATTAGTCCCTGTA
>MKEJ01038682.1:0-11230 GCA_001753735.1 Embelia ribes
CTCGTAAAACTTATGCTATAATTCGCCAACTCACTAGACGCGATTATAGTGTATCCCTGATCAGGTTTCCCGTCTTTCATGGTAAGGCGCTGAGCCTTCTCTTTACGTTTCTAGTAAAATGAAAAAGCGACACAGTCTTGAAAAGAAATATAAAATGACTTAACCCGCAATATAATGCAACTCATGCATTAAAATCTATTTCTCACTTTAAAACCTACTTTTAATTTAATAGCATTGTTTCTATTTATTTTCTCGCAAAAACTCACTTTTCTCGCAAATCTCTCTTTTCTCGCCAATTTTCACTTTTTGAAAATTTCATTTTCAAAAACTCAAATTTTTTACTTGATAAATATTAATATCAAAAAATAACTTTTTAATGTAAATAAAGCCATGTTATGCTAAATGCCTGCTAATCATGAAATAAATATGTAACAATATAAATTTCATGTAAAATCTCGCCCAATATGCTTTCATCCATCCATATTAATTTCTAACACATAAAAATTAATATAACGTTACTCACAAATAAAGCAATAAATTATATCCTAATCACACAATTAGGGACTCGCCCAAACTCACAAATATGCTCCTATTTTGTAGGCTACTCATACCTCACAATGCGATAGAAATCTTCTCGCAAGCTCCCATCAAAAACCACCAAATCAGCTCCAATTTGACCTCGAGTTTGGTCTATCAAACAGAAAAGAATCAATATAAATTTATAGTAAAAAATGGTCTACTAATCATAAGGAGTAAGAATAACTACTTAGTTTTGATGTTCAGAACTAGCACGAAAATCTTGGTATGGAGAAAAGAACAAGATAGGAAATTATACTTACGTCAATATGGAGCTTAGGTGTTAAAGAGTCCGAAAATGCAACTACTTTTTGGATCCGAACCCCCAAGCTAGATGATCACCAAGCTCAAAGAATTTTTGACACGTTCCTCCCCCCTCACTGACTTCACTGGAAAAATAGGGAAAACAATACACTCCCACACTTAAAACATCTGAAAAAGGATTATGGGCCCCATTGCTTTTGTCGTTCAAACGGATTTGGGGGCACTGTTCGAACGGTTTTTCCATTTGAATGTTAAAAACCCACCGTTCGCATGGCTCGCCTCCACTGGAATTCCCACTAGAAAATGAAGAATTTTCGAGGGCATGAACAACACAATTCCAACATGATTATCGTCCTATGAACTTATGCTAAAATACACATTCTAATATCATTCTCACATACGTCACCATACTTCAACTCCAATACTTACTTAAGCCCACATCAATACACAATTCTCACAAACTCTCAAGTCTCACACTCAAATCAACTCACACAATTTTTCACATCTCGCGACAACAACACTCATAATTTGCTCACCAAATGCCACACAAACATACAATTTGCCAATATGTACTAATATGCTAATGCAATATATATCTCCACACAACAACTACAACACCCCTCTATGACCTCGTCATGATTGTAATAATAATATTATAATGAGATACATAATATTATTAATTGCAAAAAATTTACTCAAAATCTCCTGGATGTTACAAAGGATGTCATTCTAAATAAGCTTTCAACATTCTAAAAAATAAGTCGATTGTCAATGCAATGTCATTTGACTTATTTTCCACCCTATTTCTCTAATAATGCTTCGTTACATGTTTTTTATGGTAATATTTATTTCTTTTATCCTTTTTTTTTTACTTTTTTTTTACCATCTCTAGGCTCTTTCACCACTTCAACAACATTAGCCTTCGGCATTTATTTTTCTTTTGAAAAGTAGAAACAGGCATTTAACATCCTTTTATAAAATGAATCGAGTCATTTTCTGTTAAAGAAAAGTTTCATAATAGGATTATTCCTCCGTCGCATTTGGCGCTTTGTCCTCGTGGTAAATTCGGCGGGTTCAAATTGAAAGGCTTATTCCTTTTAAGTATGCTATCGACTAACCAATGGCTTAGTGATATTGCCAAGACCTTTGAGCAAAGTATCCTCTTAAATCGGAGTAAATGTGGACAAAATAACCACGGTAAATGACTTCCCTTTTCCTAAAAAGACATACTTAAGCTTCTTAGGGAGTGGATTTTGTTCCGTCCTGGGAACTTTCTCGTTTGAAGGAATAACCTTCGAAGAAGGAATTTCAAGAGGCTCAAAATGTGGCTCCAACCTTACTATTTGTATTGACTCTAGTTTCTCACACTCGACATTGGTATCCGTCCAAGCAAGCACATGCTTCTAAAACTTGTTCTCAACAACCTCCATTTCTAAATGCTCATCGCAAATTGTTTGAATGAGATCGACCTCTTCAAAATTACTCTTGATTTCATTGGGTTTCTTGCATACTTTGAAGACATTCATTTCAGTTTTCATGTTCCCAAATGAAAGCTTAAGGATTCCATCCCTACAATTGATGACATTATTTTATGTTCCAAAGAACGGACGTCCAAGAATAATCATAATGTATTTGGTTGAGTCGGGACAATATGAGTATCAAGGACAATAAAGTCCACCAGATAATAGAATTTCTCAACTTGAACCAAAACATCTTTGATGACACCCCTTGGCATTTTCACCTATCGATCTGCTATTTGAAGTACAGCATGTGCAGGCTTTAGTTTGCCTAATTCTAATTGTTGATAGAAAGAATATGGAAGGAGATTCACGCTTGCACCAATATTGAGTAATGCACAATCAATTGTGCAATAACCTATTTTTATCAGTATTGTAGGACAATCGGGGTCCTTATATTTGATAAGAGTATAGGGATTGATAATTGCTCTAACTTCCTTGGTGATAAACGGCGTCTCCTTAACATTAAACTTTCGTTTCATCATACACAAGTCTTTGAGGAACTTTGCATACGATGGGATTTGTTTAATGGCATCAAGGAGTAGGATGTTGATATTCACTTGTTAAAGGGTTTCAAAGATCTCTTTTTGAAGTGCCACCTTGGGTGGAGATAAGCGTTAAGGAAATGGAGATCTTGGAGCATAAACGACTTCTTTGGGCTTTTAATTCTCCCTAGTACCAACTACTTTTCTAATTCTAACTCCCTACTTAGCCCCTTAGATGTTTTATCACTTGATACCTTGGATTGAGGGCAAATCGGAGTGTCAAACAATTGAAATAAGGGTTGATTTTCACTTTAGTGCACTTAAGGAGTTGGATCGATCGAAGTATTACTTCGATAAAACGTAAGCGGTGAATTTTGGGAAATTTGTCCCTCAATAATTTTTCTTCAATTTTTGATTGATCCAAAAGTTAAAAATAGTTGAGTTTTTAGTCCCATTTCCTTTCTTCTTTCCTTTTGCTCCCTATTCCCCTATGTTCGGGATAGTTTTTCCATTTCTTAAAACCGTCACCGCATTAATCTGATTAAATTGTTTTGGCTCCGATGAACTACTCTTGGTAAATTGTACCAACTTTGTCAGATGCGACTCAGGTTGCGCCGATAGTCGTCCTCATCCCGGTTCACCTAGAGATTTGATACGATTTTTCAAGTTCTGGGAGATTTTGGTGACAGTTTTCTCAAAAGTATTAACATGAAGATCTACAATAGGTACCGATGGCTTATTTTGTTGGTAAGAAAGAGCAATATAAACATCTGGTCATGAAGGTTTGTACTCCAGTTTGGATTGGAAGTTTTGAGGCAGAGGAGCCTCATTCTTCCATGAAAAATTAGGGTGATTACACCACCCAGGATTGTAGGTTTTGGAGAAAGGATTTTCCCTACCTTGATTATGTGTCGGAGAAGGTTGTTATTGCTCTTATTGGGCCTTTTCCTTTTGGCCGTAAAATATGTCTTTCATTACAGCCATTTGGTAACAATCCTCCATTTTATGGCCATCACCTTGGCAAAAGCCACAAGTAATGGACGCATGAGGTGTAGCTACCACATGAACCTTCTCAATCTCTAAGACTTCCATTTTGATATTCAAGGCGACATACTTAACCTTCCACTCTTCGGCCTCATTGAGATGATAAACACCCTAAGCCATTGAATTCCGGAAGGGATCGAATCATCCCCGCCTTGAACTTGAATCCCCCTTGTTGGGTTTTGGAGAGAATAATACACGACGGTGTACATCTTTTTAAAGGTTGAAGCACGTCTTCCGCCGGAAGATAAACAAGATTGATAAGAGGGGGAACCAGATAATGAACGGGAGGTGGCAGCAGTTGATTCATGGCAATATAAGTTTAAACCACTTGCCATTGTCAGGGGGATAATCCAAGTGGATTCCCCAGAGGATTTTGGTAGCCTGCCATGGGAGGTGGCACACTTTGATGAATTTGAGGAGGAAGAGGAGGAGGAATTGGAGGATTATTGAGAAATTTTCTACCACCAGGATATTTGAAATCCGGTAGAGGATGATTGTCTTCGTCGCCTTGATTACTCATCAGGACTAGCGTCGAAAGACTAGCTTCGACATCTTGTTGTAAAAGTCGCTTTCGTAAATGAGTGAGAGGTGGAATTTTGGACTTCCACTACTTACAAGCTATGGGAATTTGTTGGAATTTGACCGAAATAACGGTGATTCGAACATTATTAGCACTTTGTTACAAGGGAGTACTTGGCAATGGTGCCAAAAATTTGACTGAACCCTAAACGTGTAGATTTTTACTTAGCAAGTACATTAAGGTATTATCGTCGTTTACTCGGTAAAAATAAGAGTATCGAATCTCTCGAAGACTCCTAAGCGTAACGGAAATTCAAGGAAAACTTGAATCGCGCTATCCTATCGTCGGAATTCACTTTTTATTACTAAACTAATTAAAAAAGTACACCTAATTACTCCGTGGATTTTCCTGAAATGGGAGTGTTTTATGATTACAACTAAAATGCGATTTAACAAATAGAAACGATAACAATAATAATTAAAGTCTTGCATATATTAGGAAATCCAATAAATTATTTTTCTCCCTTAATTACCCTAATAGATGAGTATTAATTTAGTTTGTTTAGAAAATTACTAATATTTTTAATATGGTTTATTTCTACCTAAAGTATCATCGAGAGCTTCTAAGACTACATAACTACACCTATATAATTTCTAAAATATTCAGACATGTTAAAATCTTAGGTTTCAGACTAATTCAATTTTGGATTAAGATTCATAAAAATCATACACATCAATTAAGGTGTTAGGAGATTACACTGATATATTTTCATTCCATAGATAAGAAAGAAATTTAGCTTAACATGATAACATTGAACAAAACAAAATTTAATTGAGAAAATACTGATGATGATATTGTAATTAATGAAAATAATAATTATATTAATAATTAAATAACTTAATGAAAAAATAAATTAAATGACTAACTCTTATTAAATAGAGTGGTATAATTCTCCAATTAACCTCCTCAATTGTGGCCTCAAAAGCCACCAAGAATCATCACCCGTACAACTTTCACTAAAAAACAAGAAAAAAAGAAGAAGACGCCAAAAATAAGATAAGTGTGAAAAATGATGATGAGATGGTAGGCTTCGTAAGCTTTTTATAAACAAAACAAAACAAAACAAATGAAAACAAAGTAAGAAAAAAAAATCAATGATTGATGATCAGGTTTAAGTGAGGGAAAAGAGGCATATGCTTGCAAATGTGCTGGACACGCCGTATCCTGATGTATTATATCTATCATTTTTAAATTAGTGGTTGAGATTAAATTTATGGATTATAAAAAAAAATTATTTAATCCTAATCGCTAATTTGAAAATAAATAGTTAAAATGCGTCGGGCAAAACCTGACCAATGCATCTGCCAGACAGACCCCCCGAGTCCTAAATGAGGGGGTATGATTCGAGGAGGTATGAGGTATGATAAAGATGTGGATAGATGGAATGACAGGGTAGGATAGGTAGATAGGTTCCACTTTTTAGCAGTCTAACTTGTTATGATTAATCGAAATACATTGGAACTGTTGGTCACTTACTTTGTTTTTTATTCCTTTAATTATAGGGGCTTCAACATTCGCCACAATTCCGCAACAATTCCTACAAGCTCGTAATTTAGCCTTTGTAACATCAATTATCTAAAACATACATGAAAAACAATAAAACTGAAATAGCGTATTACGTGCATTAAATGCCAAATAAATATTGTTATTGCTTCGGATTAAAATCCCATATTGTACACTTTTATAGCGCAATCACACCTCCAACCTAAACATTGTCAGTCCATAACAATGCAATAAATAAGCACACATCTTTAAATAAAACAAAAAGAGAAAAGTAACAATTCTAACTCACTTTCCTAGAAATTACGAATGCATTTAGCGTATACATTAAACTTTAAAACCCCTAGGTGTTCTCAGTAGACAAGTATAGTTTTATAGAGTTTACCAAGGCAATACCCACAAGCACCGTAAATTGAGTTTCAAATTTTCAATAAAGCGCAAGGAAATAATATATTTAATGAGTTGTTGCACAATTTAACTAGCTAGACTGGTCAACCATCCTAAATTCGAGTGGACACCACTTTAACTAGATTAATTGCATCACCTAATCTCAATTACTCAAGGAAATTTAAAAATAACTAGGGCGAATTTTCTATTAACTATCAAATTGCATATGAAACCAATTTCCTTTTCCGTATTTAAACTTAAAATAGTTTTTCAAAAGAATGCCATTTAAAATTTACACATTTCAAAATATAAGTTTATCATTAATACAATATCATTGGACTTAAATTTCTAACCCTATCTCTTCATTAACGCTCCGTTATAGTTTTCCAATGGTAGTACTATTTTTTCTTTCTTTTGTCCAACCAATTTCACCAATTTATTAATTTTTTTTTTTTTTTTTACAATTGTCGGGATCTTTTACCTTTTCAATCACTTTGGCTTTTATTTTTTTTGAAAAGTAGAATCGGATATCAACATCCTTTTATAATATGAGGCGAGTCATTTATATCAAAGAAAAATTTTCATATGGTTTCAAACTAATTCAAATATCTATTAACCTTTATTAGGTTAGCTTTTCGAGTACTCTTCTTTAAGTTGTACATATCAAACCTAATGTATTAGCATGACCAAGAAGACGAGGATAGTAAACCAGTCATGTATGTTATCTCGTACAATAACTTAAAATATTTAAGCATTTTTATAAATTTTTGAAATTCAAAACCTATACATAAAGACTATTCCCAAGCATCTCCCCCCCCGCGGACCGTTACTAGTTTCATTACTACTTCTCCCTATCACAATTATGTTCGTATATGCTAAAAATGCAGTAATGAATAGAGATAACATGAAGTATAATAAAAAAGTATACAAAACTAGTATGAAAAAGGAACGAGAACATATATTGATTTCACTACGAGTATGTAAACCAATATGCTCCGTTTAACATACAATTCTGTTTAGTGCATCTTTCATCATCAAATCAATAATAAAATAGACTATGTACAAAATACAAAACGTGATTGATGTATCATATTGAATCAATAAGAAGAGCCATCACAACTTGTATCATCACATAAGAAAACATGACATAAAATAAGCATGCAAGAGTACGAGAATAAAAAGGGTAGCCACAAATGCTACCATACATCAAATGTTAAAGGCCATTAGTAGTCAATCATTCCAAGTCCTAATATACTAAAAATCAAATAAATCAAAAGAAGAAAGAAAAATAAGTTCAAACGCTCACTTACTCAACTGACACAGTCCTATTAAAACTAAAAGACAAATTTTTTTGGTGAAGCAGTTCGATTGATCGAACTATAGGTTTGATTGATGGAATTTAAGAAGCTGGATTTTGAGTTCAAGAAATTCGATCAATCAAATTATAGGTTTGATCAATCAAACTTCATTAGCTTTTTTTTCCCCCTCACTTTTTGATCAATCGAACATGTACTTCAATTTATCCAAGTTCAAAAGGGTTGGATTTTAACTTAAGATAGTTTGATCAATCGAACTATAGGTTCAATTGATCCAACTCTTTTGGACACTTTTTTGCATTTTTAGTTTGATAGTTCGATTAATCGAACTATATAATGACTTGAAAAATGAAGAAAAATAAAAATAAAAATTAGACCTAATTAACCACCTATAACTCATACTTATACCAATGTCTTATTAAAAATGCAGTATAAAGCTCAGTTCCAACCAAAATTTGGACTAAATTAGAATAAGAATCCAGAATTTTTAACAAACAGTGGTATACAATGTATACATTACACAACCCCCAACCTAAACTGAACATAGTGCATATGTTTACTGTCACTCCCCGAATTTCCCTATAAAAACCCGGGGTCGTGAATGTTGTGACAAAAGAATATAAATAAACTCGAAAGTAATAAATAATGGTAATGGATATGAAAATAAGTACAAAAGCCATTCATATTCCCACGATTCCCATATATAACAAAATCTAATATATGTACAACCTCCAAAATAATAACTACAACACATAAGGTGACAACTACAGTTTACCTCCAAAATACATATATATACGTAGAATAATGAAACAAAAGTAGGAAGGTTTGCGCTAACACTATACAAAAGAAACTCAAGCTGAATGCTTGGCAAAATAAATCTACATACACGACTTTGCAACATCCTCCAATAACAATAATATATGTACATATGAGTCACTCTAACTACAAAATACTACTACTATTAGTCATTTTCGAATCCATGCCTAAGCATACTCATCCTTAGCTTATGAACCTGTAGTAATATAAAATTAATATAGGAAAATGAGAAAGGTAAATGGGTCAGATAGCCAATCAACAATGATATATGAGACTATGGAGTCTCGATAAATATGTACATGCTAAAATGAAAATAAAGTATGAACATGCTTTGTATAAGTAATGAATCATACTATCAACCAATAACATGTAAGGTAAACATGTTTAAGCTACGAATACTATGGATGTAATCATGTGAATGCTCATGTATAATGATGAGTGTATGATACCAAAGAATGCTACGACCTCGACCCGACTACGACAACGACCACAACAACGACTAAAAGTAGGACTAGTATCTCTATGAGTTCTCAAAAATGTCAAAGTCCACCACTGAGTGCGACGCGACCTAGCCTTCATTGTTTCGCCACTGAGTGTGACATGAGCAATAGATGTATCCTAGGTCTAGTTTCCTGCCTTTCACGGTGAGGTTG
The DNA here is from genome assembly GCA_001753735.1 of Embelia ribes. Lineage (NCBI taxonomy): Eukaryota > Viridiplantae > Streptophyta > Magnoliopsida > Ericales > Primulaceae > Embelia > Embelia ribes. The sequence continues at coordinate 9,139 of MKEJ01038682.1, forward strand.
TATGATCTCAATTTCTTTCTATGAATTTTTATAAAGGCGATATTATGTGTGCCAAAAAGAAATAGAAAGTGATTAAATTTCTATTTATGCCAATGCTATAATAAATGCTACGATATAACGAATTCAAGATATTCATACCTTTCGGATTCTACGAATAGTTATGCTTTTATTCTACAATAGGCATGCCTTTAAAACCTCTGAAAACTACGAAATTCCACGAATAGAACAACTATGTTGTTATATGTAACTTATCATAAAAGGTTTACGAATATCAATAATGCCCCTGAATACGAATCAACGACTGCGCATTATGATGTAATGAATGTAAGTTATATAATCATGCTACGATATGCTCCACGATAATAATATAAATGTTACATTATTAATTCTACAAAATGCCACGATATGCTATGATAAAATGAATGTAATCATACATCATTTTTCCACCAAAATTTACCACAATAATATGTATGATATAAATTGGGAAACAATAAATATAAAACGCCATGATAATTTCCTACGATCATATTATATGCTATTATTGAGAAATAATACATATAATGCCACGAATATTCATATAATCGTATTATGGTATATAATTGTGCAAGTCAAGACTACAATCCACTACGAACATAATTCACCAAATATTATTCATAATACAAACTACGAATATAACCCTACGAAAATATGTATGAATCGATACACCTACACTTTCGATATATGATTGCTATTCGCAATCTACCTGTACCTATGAAGCCTCATAAATGCCCCCGAACTAGCTGAGCAAGTTTTCTCCAAAAAGCCATCTTCTTGCGCTTCGAAAACGATCTAGTTACAGACCTTGAATGATCCCTAACCTAGATATAAAGATGAACTACGAGACATTAAGAAGAAGATAGACTACCTTTAATTTCACGAGCCTTAATGACATGCAAGACGAGGCAAAATCAACGAGAATAAAAAATAGGGAAACTTACTTCAAAATGAGTACAACGAGATGAGGAGTCTGAATATCAACTTCCAGGCCTTGGAAACCAAGTGGATCTGGATGATCTTGGCCAAATATGAGAAAGCTCCCGCCCTCCCCCCTCCCTATCTTCATTTTTTCGGAAATGATAGATGAATGAGTGAAAAAAGTATTTTAAAATCAAAATGTAAAGGGTCTATGACCTTTTTCACGCTGACTGGGTGTAATAGTACACAGGTTTGGTGTACCGGTACACAGGTTTAGTGTACCGGTACACTAGTGTATCGATATACCTCTCTGTATGCCAACTTCCAGTAAGTTCATAATTTATGACCCCTTCTTGCTAATTGGGTATAATGGTACACAAATTTAGTGTACCGATACGCCAATGGGTACCAGTATACCACTCTATGTGCTGGATTCCAGTAAGTTCAAAACCAAAATAAGACGTATGTGTACTAGTATACCACTCGCTGTGTACCAACACCCAGGCTTAGAAAAGAATTTCAACCTTTGATCTCTATGAATGGATTCCTAAGAACTCGATATATACTCCACAACTACGAGAAAGATGCTATACTATGAATGCATCTCCACGACAACGAATCATAATCCCCGACTATGATATGCATATGCGACTACGAATGCAACAAAATGACTAGTATTAATGCAATGATAAATATAAATAATATTATTAAGGGTAATTAATAATATTATTTAATTGCAAAAAAAAATCTATATGAATTTCCATAACATTTCATCCTCCCCCTGTTAGAAAATTTCATTCCCAAAATTAGCGTATACCACGAAAAAGAATAAGTACGTACCATAATCCACGAACAAGTTTGGCTATTTGGTGCACATTTCCTCATCTTTCTCCCAAGTTACCTCATCGCTATTATGATGCTTCCAAAGTATTTTTACCAATTGAATGCTACGACGATGAAGTACTTGTTCCTTTGAATCTAAGATTCCAATAGGTAAAAGCTCATAAAATACACCTTCTTCAACATGTAAATCATTGAAATCAAGAACATACGAGGGATCCCGTAAGTATTTCCGAAGCATCGAAACATGAATTATGGGATGGACACTCGATAGATATGGTGGCAAGGCCAAACGATA
>MKEJ01038685.1:0-14758 GCA_001753735.1 Embelia ribes
TTAATTTTGGTAGAGACTCGTACTGATAACATGTTGTGAACTATGTTAGAAAATAAATATAATAATATACAAGAAAGTAAAATAAAAGACCAAGAGTTACGTGGTTTAGCCTAAAGTTAAAACAAGTTTAACTTGAGCTTAGTTCACTAGACTAATACTAATGTATATTTGTATTAATATAAAAGGAGTGATTACAATATGATACAAAATGTAAAATATAACTTAGAATCTGCATCAAATTAATCCATTTTCACTCTTTATTTTTCTTATTTTTCTCTCTTTTCTCTACTGTTTATGCACTTTCTTTTCATGTACACAGTACACAACTTAAGGCGGCTTATATAGCCAAATTGACGAGACAATAATATTAATGGTGGATCATATTTTCATTAATATATAATATTTTCATTTAATAATTAAATTCCATGCTTATATCAATTACGGTAAACTTTAATAATTTATTACGCTTTCTTTTTTAAAGAATTGTTGAGAGATCACATATGTCCTTATTTAATTGATGCATTTATAACATTCTAGCTATTTTTTTCATCTCTTTAGAGTTTAATGTCAGGCTTTCATGGCTAATTCAACAATTGATGCTGATAATCCAAACCAGCCGAGCCTAATGAACTTGTTAAATACGTTGAGCTTGTGCCGGGCTTTATAAATATGAAGGCAATCAAATATGAGCTGTACTTGTAACAAGCTTAAACAAAGCCCGAGCAAAACTGTACAAATAAGCCGAGTCTTAACGATTTCAAATTTTATTAGTTCGGCTCGGCTCAACTCAGCTCAACCTGTAAATTTGGACTTGAATGATTTAATGTGCAAGCGCAGATATATGAATAATCCCCCCACGATACAGTTACATATTTGTGACTTGGACCCACACCATTAAATATATTTCTGTAAGTACACGCATATTTATATTAGTAATTAACCCCAAATCACGTACACTTCCTAAAATCTACTACAGTAGCTTTCTATCTTAACACTGTTCATTTATTTCGCCCTCTGTACGTGAAAATTTAATAACAAAACCTCAAAATAAAATGAAACATGCTAGCATTAAATTTTCAAAAAATTTTCCTGTTCAGTTGAATCAATGATTCAATTCTCACTGACGAGCCTATCTATATGCACCAAATGTATGGATTTTACAGAAACGTAATGTCCCAAATTTATTAAATATGTGATGGGACTTATAATTTATTGCCTATGTCGTGGAACTATCCATCATCTTTATTAGACCATTCACACTCTTTTTGAGGGATTTTTTTAACGCAGATATGAGAAATTGATGGGGGAAATTCATATTTTTTAATTTTTAGAAAGATTTATGAAAATTTTAGAGTAATTTTTTCAATAGAATAAATTATTGTTTGTAATTTAAATTTTACTTCAAAATGAAATAAATACATTAATATATTGGAAATATACATTTTCAGAATTTTTTATATTTATATACTGATATAATCTTGCAAAAATTTTGTTTAGAAAATTTAAAAAGGATCAATTTATATTTTAAAAGAGTCAGATTTAGAAATTTTATTTAAGACATTTTTGGTTCAAGAATAAAAGTTTTTTTTTTAAGAAAGATTTGTGAGAATGTTCTAAAATGCCCCTATTGCCATTAAACCCTTCGACCTGCCCCCAAAACCCTCGCTTGTCTTCGTTCTCCTCTCTCTCTCTCTCTCTCGCTCTCTCCCTCCGTCTCTCTAGATTTCTCCGGCCAGTCTCTGCCCCAATCAGGTATTCAAGCCCTCTCTCTCTGTCTCTTTCTCTTCTTTTCCCTCTGTTCTGATTAACACGAGCCATTTCTTTATTAATTTTGTGGCTTTTATATTTTTGCACATTTTGTAGTTAGATTTATGTTATTGTTGTTTTGTGTTATTGTAGTTTGATTCTAACATTAAGAAAATGCAAAGGAAAGATGATTCATGTTCCAAAGTTATACATGGGGCTTGTTTGGTTGTGGCTTTTAAGTTTCAGTTTTTCAGTATTTTTGCTTAAAAATTGGATAGCATTTGGCTGCGCAGCTTTTAAAGCGAGTTTTTTTATTGTTTTAATTTGAATAAATTGAAAGTTTTAAGTTAGATGCTTTTATTTACTTAAAAGCTGCAACCAAACAAACCCCAAACACCCATGTGTGGTTAGACCCTATCCGTTGATTTTACTGCTAATGAAAAAGTCAATACACAAGATGTAGCCACACATATACTTGTACAATTTATGTACGTTTGAAGGGTTTGTCATGAGCTCTTTCGATTTGCATGTGAGGTGCTTTTTAGTTTTCTTATGCATGCTGAAAAACCTAACTTCTAAAGTAGAGAATGGAATATAGATAATGTCTACATCACTCCCCCAGTTCAAGTGGAGCATATTTGCAAACCCCTTATTGTTTAGGGGATTGAATTGTATTTGTAATTGTATACGCTATACACTGGTATGAGCATTCCCTTGGGTTTAATCTCTAAAATATAGGATATGGAGCTATTTAAGGACACTGGTGTGAGTTCCCTTGGTCTTCGATTTTTATTTTCGTGCTCATTTAGATTCGATGTGAATACTGTCATTTTGTGTATTATTGTTTTTTCCGTTTGGATTTGAAATTTAATTTCCAGAACTATGATTGATCCAATTTATATATTACTTTCTGACTGTGCATAGGATTGCGAGGTCTTTGAGCTAATTTGCTTCTAGGTTTTACGCTGAATGATATCTGTAAGTTTTTATACCAGGTTTAAGAGTGTATTTTTATTTCAGTACTTGTATGCACTCAATGTGAATGCTGTCATTTTTGTATGTTAGTGATTTGCCCATTTAGATGCGATGTTAAATTTTGGGGAATATGATTGAAAGCGGTGTGTATATTACTCTTTTGATTGTACACAGGGTTGCAAAGTTTTGATCTTTGAGCTTATTTGCTTTCTAGGACTTTATACATTATACATAATATGTTCCCTAACTTTTAATACCAGGTTTGCTCAATGGAGGTCCTCTCTTCACTTTTCGTGTTTGTTTCATGCGATGTGAATTTCCTCATCTTGTATGTTCGGTGACTTGCTTTCTCATCTGGGTCTGAGTTTAAGTCTTGGGAATGGTGTTATAGGGTTTGTTTGGGCAATCTAGTTTAAATGGCATGCCTGGTAGATGTAAGGTATTTTTTGCTTTGTTGTAGGTTTGGTAGCAACATTTTCCTGAACATGTAATCTAAAATCTTAGGAATGGTGTTATCAAATACAATATATAGTTTGTATTCTTCTCTAACTTGTTTAACTTCCAATCTCCTTTCGTGTGTTTGTATGTTATGATTTATAATGTTCTGCATGAAATGCCTGCAAATTCTCATCAAGGGAGAAAATTTTGCTGGTTTAAAATCCAAGTAATTGTTCTATTGTTCCATCTTTATCTGGTTTACATTCTCTTAGGAGCCATGAATTTCAACAATGTCAAAGTCCCAAAGGTGCCTGGTGGTGGTGCAGCTTCTACCATAATTACCTTAGGAGCTATTGTGGGGATTGGTGTGTATGGAGTTTCTAACAGTCTATATAATGTTGATGGTGGGCATCGAGCTATTGTTTTCAACCGTATTATTGGAGTGAAAGACAAGGTTTGCTTTTTCGTTGGTACTCATCCTCTTTAAAACACATACTGATAATAATAACTGAATAGAATTATGATGTGCATTGTTTTCTGCTTCTTCACAAATTTATTTGATTCTTGTTAATATCACTTTTCTTTTGGTTGTGTATTCATTGTCTTATTAAATTTTCCAAAAACTCTCCCTTTAGCCCTAGTAGTTTTCATGCTATTCAATAACCGTATTTAGTTCTAATATGTTTTGACATTTGACAAAGATTAGAGAATGTTAATTGAATGTATTAGTTCGGCAATCCTTTTTGCATATCAGGTATCCTCTTTAGATGCATGGGAGTGATTATTAGTGAACTTATCTTCTTTGTTTCTTTCATCTAGTCTCTTAAAGATAACGCTTGCATTCTTTCGTTTTTTTGCAAGTTAGTTTGTGTTAAATATTACAAAATTTTTAAGGATGTTTTGTCATCATTTCCTTTGTCAACTTTAATGTTGTCCTATTTATACATGTTGCAGGTCTATCCTGAGGGTACGCACTTTATGATTCCATGGTTTGAAAGGCCAGTAATTTATGATGTTCGTGCCCGACCACATTTGGTTGAGAGTACATCAGGGAGCCGTGACCTTCAAATGGTATTTCCTTGCACTGATTTTCCTCAATTATGTTTCCACCTTATTGTTGAACTAATGTCTGTGAACTTTGTTTTAATCTGACAAAAATTATTTGTCAAATCTCAATGTCCAAAATGGTTCCTTTTCCGAAAAATAAAGGAATGTCGTATTGCTTGCGGCTTCTGGTGATTAGTTTCTGACTCATCTCTAGTTTAAATTCTAGTTCGGCTTATGCTAGTGTAGGCGTGTTTATTTCTCTCTATCTAGTGACAACTGCACTTGGGTAATCTGATGTGTTAGTAATATTAAGGTCGATTACATCCTTCTAGTTATTTGATTTGGATAGTCAGGTTATAAGAAAGTAGTGATTGACTTCTAACTGAACATAAGCTGGTAGGGGTTTAACTTTTATAATACTTACAGATAAGGTGATGGTTAAATCTATCTTTGTTCCAATGAGCTTAAAGGAATCACTCATATTCAATTGGATATCTATAAATGATAGAGACAATTCCCATATCCCGTCTTATCATATCTATTGATTCCAGGGACCAATTGTTTAGCTAAAGTATAGTTTTGCTAATTTGGTTTCTACTTTCTCACAATGTTAGTAAAAACAATAGGTGCCTAAGGTGCTAAGGTCCCTTGCAACTGGCACACGACTGGATGAGGGGAGGCACTATTAGTTTGAAAATTTGGAAGATAGGTAAATTAAACATGGCTAGGCTCTTAAGTCGATCATCTTAGCAGGAAGCTAGTCTTGCAATGTGCCTATGATAGGGATATTTATCAAGATCTTCACCTTGCAGTAAGACATATCTAATGTCCTTCTGTGAGGGGGCAACTACATGTCCATTGATCAAGCGCGTGTTAATGTTATCTACTTTTCAATAGTGAAAAGTTCTGTACCTCAGAGGTATCTCAAAATTTTGATTGATTTGTTAATTCAAGTCATCATACTTGTTGAGGACAAATGCCTTTGAATTTGCGGTCTGCAGCTCTGTTATTAGTTTCAAGAGCATTTGTTAACAGTATCTTATACATGTTTACCTTTTTGTCCTCATTTCATTGTTGGTTTTATAACCTATTGAAAATGATATTTTTTGGGGAAGGAAATTAGCCTTTATAGGGCTTTGGGGGTTAGGGAATTTCATTCATCTCTTCGAATGAGGTTTACAAAAGTAATTATTCATTACTTGTGCATTTAAAAGATTGACCTATGGCATTATCTGTTGTCATCGTCAGTTCTTGGGAGCACTCAAAACGTTGCTTTGCCTATAACTTGCTATGCCTTATCTGTTTTAGTCGTCAGTTCTCTAAAGCACTTGGCAACACTGTAGGCTATTTTCCAACTTACCAAGTGTCTTGCACATTCTTAATTCATTATTTCCCCTGGTAAGTATAGTTTGATTACCATCATTATGTTGATAAAGTAACTATCTTTTGCACTTGATTTTGTCAGGTAAAAATTGGTCTTCGAGTTCTTACGCGACCTGTTCCTGACCAATTACCTACCATATACCGCACTCTTGGTGAAAACTACAATGAGAGAGTCTTGCCATCAATTATCCATGAAACTCTGAAAGCTGTAGTTGCTCAATACAGTGCTAGCCAACTCATCACTCAGCGAGAGGTCAGTAGTAGCTAAAGTTAAATTTGCTTAGAGGTTCGGATTGCGAATTATAATTTGTTCGTATATGTGTGGTGTAGAAACTGTTACATGTCTGACCTTTTCTTGTCTAACTTCTTTTCTTTTTTGATTATATATCTATTTGCATATCTAATTACAGTTCAGATAACGAACTGGGTGTTTGCATATGCCTTTTTCAAATAGTGTCTTCCTCTATGTTGGTTTCTTTGTAATATGTATTCTACTGAATTTTTCCGCGTCTACTTGTTTGTAGGCTGTTAGTAGGGAGATCAGGAAGATACTGACAGAGAGAGCAGCTTATTTCAACATTGCACTGGATGATGTGTCCATTACCAGTCTAACTTTTGGTAAGGAGTTTACAGCTGCAATAGAAGCAAAACAAGTTGCTGCACAAGAAGCTGAGAGGGCCAAATTCATTGTTGAAAAGGCCGAGCAAGACAAGAAAAGTGCTATCATCCGTGCACAGGTGACATTAAATTTCCTACTACATACGACTTTGTTTGTATGCTACTTGTGAACTCCTACATGGCTTTTAAAAGGCAACTGAATATCTAGTTTCTTTTAAGCATTTGGAAGAGTGATATCGGTATACCATCAAATAAGGTAGTGTTTTGTCCAAACTAGTGTGCGAATACTTTTCCAGCAGAAAATGACAGACAAAAAATATGGAAGCCTAGATGTTATTGTTTTTTGTTTCAAATTAGCAAAGACTGCATATATGCTTTCTATAAAGTACAAACAAAAAGATGCAAAGAGAAAAATAGGTATTTGATAGTGTAGCAATAATTTACCAAAACATAGTTTATTATCTCACACAAGTCGATGTTTTTCGGGATTTAGTCCTCATGTTAAATGACTTTATCCTCTCTCTATTTTAGTTGCTGTGATACAGAATACGTTTTTCAGTTCCTGAGTGTTTCATTGGGATGAAATAAAGATATTACAGATGAAACTCTTGAGGATGTTACCTTTTGTAATAGAAATGCTTGTTCTTGTTTCCTTGTAACCAGATGCATCTAAAAACCCCCTTTGAGACGTAAATTGCCATGTGTTTTATTTCCTCTAAAACGTAGACATGTAATGATATGTCACATGTTAAATTCTTTGTGTTCTCCGTGTTTTTCCTTCACTTGTATGAGGATTGAAGCAATGCATCCTTTAAATAAACCATTGCTTGCTTGTTGTACTGCTTTCTAAATAAAAATAAGTAATTATGGGCTTGGTTGTTTTTCTTCTGGAGTAATTTCTAAAAACTGTTCTAGAATCCAGCTCGGTCCAGAAACATATTTTCAGTGATAAGAACTGAAGACAGTTTCCTGAATCAATGTTATTGCACGATTCACGTTGGTACACGGTATGGGGGCGTGATACCCTGTACGTCGGATGTAAGCTTTAGTTTACCTTAATGTAATATGAAATTATTATCCTTCTTTCCCAAAATCATTTATTTGATTATGGCTTCTCATCTTCTACTATTGGACTTAGCTAGTATACCACAGATCTGCCTAGAAATTGCAAGTATTCTCGTTGAATTTCATTTTTTTCTTGCTCATATCTTTGTATTTGTTGAATTTCTTTTGCTCATTGACTAAACAAATTGGGTACGCCAAAAATATGGATCTAGGATGCACAAGTACCCTGTTCTGGTACATTATAACTGTTACTTGGTACGAGGGGGATAATGGAGAATTAGGTAACTGTGTCCTGAACCATATAAAAAAAATACAACCCACACCTCTCCCATGATGTTCTGAATTATGAATATTCCTATACATCTTATGCTTGACAATATCGGATGTATGTTTTATTTGAATCGTAGGGTGAGGCCAAGAGTGCCCAGCTAATCGGTCAAGCCATAGCCAACAACCCTGCTTTTATCACACTGAGGAAAATTGAAGCTGCAAGAGAGAACGCACACACTATCACCAACGCGGCCAACAGAGTTTATCTGAGCTCGGACGGCCTGTTGCTCAACCTTCAGGACATGGAATTGGACACCGTAAAGAAATGAAATTGAAGGAACCATATGCCTTACATTCTTCTCTCGGGTTTTAGTTTCAGGCTTCTGAAATGTTATATCTGGATTTTGGAAATTTTATTTTGAAAATGTGGGGAATGGTAGAGGATGAGTATGATTATTTAACTCTTCAATTAGACATCCACATTCAATTATACAGCTAATTTTCAACAAGGATATATTTCGGTTTGTGGACAATTTCTTTATTATTTAGCTTTTCTTCTCCCAGGAAGCCCTGAGAAATATGAAAGTTGAATGGAGTTTGGATACTTATAGGAAACTTGGTTGGATGCGGTAATATTAAGCAGAGGGTAAACAAAATAACCATGAATGGATCACCTATATACTACCTTTAAGATCATATTTCACTAGTCTACAGCATAAATATAAAACCAGAGTTGAGTTTGAACCTCGTTCTATGCCCAGAACATTTTCGAAACTTTTTTAACATCTGTTATCTGCTTAAGTCGTGCTCGAAAAAGTTAATACTCAGACAAAGCGAAAACTCAACCCTACGTATCAATCTGCCCGCTATGCTAACGAGCGATGTTTTTGAGACCGTATCAACCTACTCAGACAAGGTAAATATTATTCACGCATTTGATTGTTAAAGCTGGCTTCATAAAATTATACACTCGCCATATGAAGACCTCAAAGTTATGTTCAATTCAAAGCATACTGAGGACAACGATACCCTACTCCGACAATGATCTAAATGATTTCAAACCTTCTGTGTAGATTCATGTACCAACGAGAAAGTACGATTACGCATAAGGTGCAAAATTTCACTTTGCCAATAGTTGTTACATCCCAATTCAGTACGAATTACTTGGGAAAAGGTTACTGAAACATCACTTCACGCATTACGCCTCTTAGGAACTCGGCCAACTTTTTTCATAACCTCTCTTACGTCTCTTTCCAAAATCTTCACCTGATCGGGTCCTACAAAGAACATTTTGTGTATCTTCTTAAGCTCTTCAAGTACCGTTCCCAATGCCCCGTCGCTCTCGTTCTCATCACTCTTTTTCATCTGCGCGAGAGATTTACCACTATGGCCATCCTTCTGCAAGCCCTTTGCAAAATAAAAGTACCCATCAATACGTATGAGATTCTCCTTGTGGTTTGGCCACACATCCTCCGTATCATCCACAATCACAATCGCACTCTCCTTCCCCAGTACAACATCAAGACTCTTCTGATACGCCCGAGTGAAATCCTCTCTTTCTACAACTCTAGGACCGAAATAAACTCCTTCAAGATCCAACAACCGTGCCATCGAATTTGCATAAGTACGATCACCCATCGTATATACATACATATCGAACATGCTACTAGCTTCTCTGAGGAAGTCGTGGACGGAGGGCCTCAACTTTGCCACCATCCCGACAGAACCCACATGAGATACATTGCCATTCTTCAACAAATACTTCTCGTCCGCTTTCAAATCCTTAGGGGAAACCGCATGAAGTAACGTGTGATCCAAGTCGAGGACTAGATAGAGTTTCCTTCGCCTAAGCAATTTCTCGGTGTTCATATCTTTCAACCGGACGATTTCATCTTTACTCAGTTTCAAGTCCTTACGTACATATGCCAACGGCACCGCCAAATTGTATGCAGATATGATAGTGTCATCAGCATCCGACTTTTGTCCGCACGCCATGCAAAGCCTTTTGATGAATCCGGGATGGGAGCATGATTTCTTCTTGATGGATGATACTGCAAGATCATCAATTTTTTTACGTAGATTCTCGATATCCGAGTTGAGATTATCGTTCTTGATGGAACAATTTCCCTTTCCGTTAACACCCATAGGTAGGGTTTGCATGGTTAAAACTTTTAAGGAAACAACTAAGTTGAAGAAAAAATGTTAAATAAAAACTGTTGAAGTTTTCAGTTTTTGATTTGCATATGGGTTTTCATTATCTGAAGATCGGTTTTCGAATTGCTAAAGAACAAGCTGATATAAAAAAAAGTTAATAATTTGGCCCACATCAAATAGGAATGTTTTCGTTTGGTGGGCTTTCCAGCTTGGTGGCCTGGTAAAAAAACCCAATAAAAATCGAAGTCCACAGCACATATGGGGCAGAACTGGTGGGCCAAATGAACTCCAGCCCATTTTTAGCCGCTTCTAAAACTTGAATCATGTGTACGGGATTGAACTTGAGGTTGAGAATTTGGGCCGATTCAAATTGGGCCCATTACCTGGCAGGGCTTGACTGGGATTTTTTCTGCCCGCACAAATGTCACAGACCAATCCACCAATGTGGAGGCCCGTACCTCACTGGCCAACTTACCATAACAGCTCATCTCAGACCCAATTAGCCGGCGGCCCACAATACAAACCTGACAAAAACAATCAGCTCCATGATTGGACCACGGTTTCCCCTGATATATTCACTGGTAATGTTAATCCTTTTTTTTTTTTTTACCAATTGGAGTATTGACAACGGGGATTCCGATCATATAATTTGTAATTTTTTTTTCTTCATATCGTTATGTGGATTCATACTTACCCGTACATGTGTCTTCAGGCATGGCATATCAAGCCACTCACATAAATTCTCTAAATATTACTTATTCTCTAGTTTTGCATGATGTCTTATTTATACTGTCGTTTTGTTTTAATGTTTTATCTATTCAAAAACTCACTTCTACTTTAAATTATTCAGTAATTTTTTCCTTGTCTTCATGTGTTTATTAGGACTACGCATCGAGGATTGTGATCGGAGCGGGTGAAGAGCTCAATAGAGTCTACTACCTCTGTGTCCCATCCTCTCAAGCCTTAGCCTCTCAACAAGCTAATAATGTTTTTCTTTGGCACCGTAGATTAGGACATCCCTCATACAGTTTGCCTTTTTTTGTTTCTAGTAGTTTGAATAAAAGTACATTTCCTTTTCAACGATGTGTGTCAAAAGGGGAAATATGTTCGTTTGCCGTTTTAGTTAAATATTAATAAAAGTACATTTACTTTTCAACGTGTCTATTGTGATATTTGGGATGATTATCACACAATGTCAATGTTGGGTGCTCATCATTTTCTTACTTTAGTAGGTGAATTCACTAGATTCACTTGGGTGTTTTTAATGATCAATAAATTAGACGCCTTAAATAAATTGCAAATTTTCTTTAATATGACCCACATCCAATTCAACACCAAGATACACACTAACAATGGGCGTGAATTTATAGGTGGACCTGCTCAAGAGATTTTTTTTTTATAGAAAAATGGCGTTTTACATTTATGCACATTAGTTGAAACTCCACAAGAAAATGGAATTGTTAAACATAAACATCATCACATCCTTAACGTCGCACGCTGCCATTGTTTCCAAGCTTTTCTTCCAATCTCTTTTTGAGTGAAAGCATTTTAACTGCCACTTTCCTAATTAACAGAACACCCTCTCAAATATTGCAATTTGTCGCGCCTTTTGAACGTTTACACGACAAACCACCGAATTACAAATTTTTTCGTGTTTTTAGTTGTCTTTATTACGTACAAACCACAAAACAAGGCCGGGACAAATTTGCACCTCGCGCTTCCAGTTATGTCGTTCTCGGATACCCATCCCATACCGCAGGTTATCAACTATTCAATCTTGACACAAACCAAATATTTTTTTCACAAGATGTGACATTCTTTGAAAACATTTTCCCCTTCCAATCTTCTATCACAAATTCTTCTACCTTATTGGACGATAAACACGACCCACAATTTCCGCTTTACCTCGCTGACAAACCGGCTTACAACCACTACCCTATACCTTTCCCAACCAACAACCCAACAACTCGGCCCGCTTTCTGTTCTAGACCCGACCCACCTGCTTCCCTTCAGCACCCAAATCCAGCCACTAGCCGAGCCCATTATCACCCCTACAGCCCAAAATCTCCAGCCCATCAATGAATCTCCAGTCCCACCAGAGCCTTGGCCCACTTTTGTCTACTACCCCGACCCATCCTGCATAACTGGGCCATCTAACCCAGTTAACCACCAGCCTAGCATCCTCTACCCGATCCCACCTACACTTGGGCCTTGTCCTCAACTAGGCCCGCAATTACCTCAAACCCAACCCGCCACCAACAGCCCCTCCTCACCAATTTCCCAACCCCCTATTCGGCAATCAACCCGCCCCAAGCAACCACCATCCTATTTATGCTATTATGCGCTCGCCACTTTTCCTAGTTCCAATCGTGCATCACCTATTCCAATCACATCCTCAGGTACAACTTTTCCTATGTCTAATTTGTTTCTTATAAGCATATTTCTCCTTCTCACTTATCTTTTTTAAGCTATCTTGCCAAAACAAATGACCCAACATTGTTTTCTCAAGCTATTACGTACCCTCATGGGCATTCCGGCATTTCTGCTGAATTAAAAGCTTTAGAAGATAATTAACACTTGGGTTTATCTAACTTACCCCCTGGTAAAAAAACCAATTGGTTGCAAATGAATTTTCAAAACTAAACTCAATTCGGATGTATCTGTCGAACATTATAAAGCACGTTTGGTTGCTAAAGGTTATACGCAGGTTGAAGGCCTCGATTATACCGATGCATTTGCCCCAATTGCTAGGCTCGTCACTGTCCGCTGTGTTTCAGCACCTGCAACTGCACATAATTGGCATCCCCATCAATTACATATCAATAATGTTTTCTTACATGGCAATCTTTATGAGAATGTATGTATGACCTTACCACCAGGATATGCCAAACAGGAGGGGCACCGTGTCTCCAAATTGCAGAAATCTTTATATGGTCTTAAACAAGAATCGCGCCAATGGTATGCCAAACTCTCCACTACCGTACTCACTACAGGTTTTCATCAATCTCAATCAAATCACTCCTTATTTACCTACACTAATGGCTCTTCCTTTACTGCCGTGCTTGTTTATGTCGATGACTTGTTGATAACAGGCAATGACCTCACCGCCATTGCTTCTCTCAAATCTTTTTTGGCTAATAAGTTTCTTTTGAAGAATCTGGGCCACGTTAAATATTTTTTGGGATTGGAAATTGCTCACTCCAACAAAGGCATATTTCTCAATAAAAAAATATATATATATATTTGATATCCTCATTTATGCTAGCCAATCTGGTTGTCGCGCCGCCAAAACCCCAATGGAGCAGCACGTCCAACTAGCCAACATTTATGGTGATCCCTTACCCAATCCTACACCCAATCACCGATTGGTGGGTCGTCTCATTAATTTAATGATTTCTGTCCAGACATTACTTTTGCTATGAATTTATTGAGCCAATTCATGCATGCCCCTCGAGTCCCACACATGGATGTGGCCGTTCGTATTCTACGCTATTTGAAAGGTTCCGCCTCTCATGGCATCTTTTTTTCCGCTACTAATGATTTCTCTCTCACAACATAAACAGATTCGGATTGGGCAAGTTGTCCAATGATTTGACGCTCTACCATGGGTTTTCTTATCAAATTGGGGTCTTCTCCTATTTCTTGGAAGACAAAAAAACAAGAAGTCATATCTCGTTCCACTTCTGAAGTTGAATATCATGCCATGGTTGTCACTGCTTGCAAACTCACGTGGCTTTGTTACATTCTTCGTCACCTTGGCTATATATTGAGATAATCTCGCTGCTTTACATATTGCTCGAGATCCTGTTTTCATGAAAGATCAAAGCACACCGAGATTGACTGCCATCTTGTTCGTGACAAAGTTCGTGAAGAGTAGTTAACTTTGCACAAGATTTCCAGAACTGATCAGTTGGCTGACATTTTTACTAAGGCACTTGGCGTACCGTTGTTTCATTCCTTACTTTCCCAAGGTGGGCGTTTCATCCTTGCATCCTCCACTTTGAGGGGGAGTATTACCTGATCTTATCGTATCGCATATTACCAATTCTTCGTGATAGTATATCCTCTAATTTATAATTGTAATATTCAACACATCATTTACTTGGCTTAGGAATATCTATATATGCCTATGTACGATATATGAGAAAGAATTGATTAAGCACTTTATTTTCTCTTCTTTAACAATAAATCTAAGAAATCAAATGGATATTAGAATCTAGGACATGAAATTAGATATATATCCCAATTGGCAAAACATATATATATACACATATATATATTACCTATATCGAGCTCGCTCATGTAAAGCACCCCCCTATCCCCCCTCATACACACGTAATCATGGCTTATCGCGAGCATCATCCCCGCCGCCGCCGCGTGTCCCGTCACCGCCGCCACCGTCGGCATCGGCAGCTCCATCATATCCTCCACCACCCCCCTGAACAGCTCCACCATCAGGTGGAGCCGGTCCCTAGCCGAGCCTCCTCCCTCGGCCTCGGCTCGGCTCGCCCACGCCAAATCGAAGCCGTTGGAGAAGAACTTGCCGGTGGCGGAGGTGACGAGAGCTGAGGCGGGGGGTGAGGATGATGCCACGTGGCGGAGGATGGATCGGAGGTCGGCGATGTTGGTGGGGTTGAGGCGGTGCTCGCCGTCGCCGGTGACGGTTAGGAAGAAGATGTCGCCGCGCTTCTCTAATGTGAACATGATGATTGGGCTTTGTTTGACTCTAGACCTTTGTATATGATATTTTTGTATGTATAGATTATATTATTTTTAGGAGTGATATATTCACACATTGATATTCACGCTCATTTGTACTTACTCCAATGATTGTAGTTTATAATAAATCATGCCATTGTATTTATATATATTTTTATAATATATATACTAATTATAGAGTATATAATCTATTAGTATAAATAAATGATATAAATATTATTACTCCTATTTTAATTTATATTGATTTAATTTTTTACGTATTAACACTCTTTTTTATGTTATCATTTGTACGGCAATTGCATATGTATTTGTATGTACACAACTAGAAGGTTAAGTTATACTC
>MKEJ01038691.1:0-12709 GCA_001753735.1 Embelia ribes
AAGAACAGAAGAATTTAGGAATTCCTGTGGAATGAGTCCCGTGAATTTGTTCCCTTGCAAATGCAAATGGTTCAACATTACGAGCTGATGGTTCGAGCAAGAAGAAATAGGTCCGGAAAAAGAGTTGTAAGAGATGTCCATAAAATCCGTTGGAACCAGTGAGCATGGAAACTCACCAACAAAAGAATTATTTCGCAAGATTAATGTTCCCAATGTTGTAAATACACCACTTTCTGTCAAGTTTGAAATCTCACCTGAAAAGAGATTATTACTAATATCAAGATAAGACAATCCAGAATTGAAGATAGAGGCTGCCAAAGGTCCAGTGAACTGATTGTCTCCCAGCTGTAAAATCCCTAGCCGAGTTAAGTTGAAACCGGCTGAAAAAAGTTGGCCATTTAAGCTGTTATTTGACAGTAATAAAGCTACCAAAGCCATTTGATTCCAGACCAACTGCCTCGGTACTTCCCCAGAAAGATTATTATTAGATAGATCCAAAATGCTCAAAAAAGACATCTCACCAATTGAAGATGGGATACCCCCTTCAAAAGCATTGTTGGATAAGTTTAAGAAGGAAACATACGGAAGCACATGCCCAATATTGGCTTGAATTTCCCCACTTAAGTGATTATCTGAGAAATCCAGTGTCCCAATGATGTGGACTGAGGGTAGATGAAATGGTCCAAACAAAGAATTTTTGCGGACATTGAAGACACTTAATCCTGTATTGTTCACCAGCAACCAGTTTGGGAACAAGTCATTCAAATTGTTGTTGGAGAGATCTGCGATCAATAGCTTGTACTGATGAAGGAGAAACTTTGGAATTTTTTGTTTCGAGAGCTTGTTCAGATTACAATTTTTCAGAACAAGGACCTCCAACTGAAACATTGGAAACCATTCTACATCTTCAGTTTCCACCTCCAATTTGCCGTTATCACTAATAATCTCAAATACTACAAGCTTGGAATGGTTGGCCATTGAACTAAATGAGAATGTACCCCCAAAAAGATTATAACTCAAATCTATGAATTCTAGAGAACTGAGGCCGCTAACCAGAGATGAAGAAAGGTTCCCAGTGAAATTATTCAGAGCAACATCGAAAAATCTAAGAGATTTCAAATTGCTCAAGCATGGAGGAAGAGTTCCTTGTAGGCCATTATTTCTGAGATCCAACTCTTCAAGTTTTGTAAGTTCACACAAACCTGCAAAAGAACAATATGTTCAAAAATTCCGGTGAAAAAGGGTCTTTGTACTTTTTTCCAGTTATTGACAAAAGTTCCTTTATTTGCTCTGTCATTTAGCAAAACGAGGTGAGTTACTGGAAGAAAACATCATAGTACATATCCCTTTTCATCCTCTTCTAAAGTTATTATATGGTTCTCAATCTCATACACATATAGTTTGATGCATATAAGGTTAACAAATAATCAGTGTGAAAAAATCATACCTTGTTCGGGTAAAGAGCCGTTGAGATTATTATAGGCCACAGAAAGCGCTTTCAAAGAAGACAAAGCCCCTATCGATGGGGGAATACTTCCAGAGAAAGAATTACCCTCCAAATCTAAGACCTCCAGAAAACGTAGAGATGCTAAACCTACAAAAATAAATCAAAGTTACAAAAGGTCAGAACATAATCTTAAGGGTTGGTCATACAGTTTAATTAAACCGCTTTCGAAAATGTGACTTGATGACAAACTTTTTACCTTCCATAGGCAGTGATCCATTCAGATGATTTCCTTTAAGAAGAAGGACTTCCAAACGGCCAAGATTATAAGTCAAATCTGTAACCAAATTGAGATACAATAATTGATGCAATCATTCAAACGAAAAGGAGATCGATAGAAATTGGCGAACTCGTTTTTTTGTTTTTCTTTCTGGATAAGTACAAAATGACGGGCTCACTAAGAACAAGTGAGCACCATAGTGTCACATTATTAGGAAAAGATGCTATTCGTTTTAAGTTAAATTTTAAAGACTATAGCCCAAGTATAAATCTCACTGATCTCTCCAGAATAAAACTGTCCTTATGACGATTGCCGGCATTGGAAAAACAAAAAGGCTCCGCTCAGATCAAGCCAGCTGACTTAAGCTTTTTCCAACTGAAATGGGCTGAATGCGTGTATCTTTTTCTGCCTTTTATCCCGATCGGAGGCCATATTTTCCTTAAAAGTTTTCTTAGCAACAATGGGCAGAATGTGGAAATGCACATACCTTGGTTAGAAAGTGGCCCTTCCAATAAATTGGCATTTAAGGATAGAAATCTAAGGGATGGGATGGCATCCAGAATTCTTAAAACACCTTTCCCAAATCCATTAGAAGTAAGATCGAGGTGCCTCATCTTGTTCCACGTAGACAAAAGTTCAAAATCTGAACAAAAGACCATGACTGAGTGTCGTCAGAAGTTTTACAGCTTCCAAATGCATGATTTTTTTAAACTTCTTTTGTTTTGGGTTCACAAACTCCAAAAAAGGAAACTATGTAAGTTCCATTGATGACTCGTTCAACACAAAGTTACCTGAGGTGCACTATTTAGCAAGCTGTACAAGCACAACAAAATTCACAGTGCCCTAGTAGACAATAAGGGGAGAAGAGTCCACTAGAACGCTAGTACTGTGCTATTCAGGTTGCAATTGGCTTAGCAGTGTACGCTATTATACTCATAATAGATCAGTTGCCTAATATGTTAAATTTATAATTGCAACAATGAAATGGTACAAATATCCGAAAGCCCAGCAAGTGCACAAATAAGCACCATGTTAAATTAATAATTGCAATAATGACATGGGTAGTATTCACCCTTGAAAATCGGCTTGCAAGGGAAGGGTACTTGTGTAGTTATATACAAGAGTCTAAGCTTATTATTAATCAATGTAGGATAATTTTTAACATAATATGAACTTGATGTAACTACTAATTCATCGAGTCCATTGAAAGAAGTGCAACATTATATTAACACAGATATAATGGCCAGATAAGAAAATAATTTCATAGACGTTTTAAAATTATTTTTGGTCCAACAAAATTGTTATTGCTACCATAGATTACAATTAAGCCCTTCATTTGTCCGAATGGACGTGGTAAGTACACTGAATCCAAAGATGTGGTTTACATATGTGATGCAGAATTTCGGAAAAATACATTAATTGGGTGAAAAGATTCAAGATAATACCTTTCTCTGTCAAGGAACTGAGGCCGTTACTACTTAAATCCAACATTTCGAGATTTTTCAGAAATGTTAGCTCTGCTCAAAAAAAGAAAAAAAGAAAAATCGATATGGATAGCTTTCTTTGCTAGCGTAAAGAATATATCATGATGTAGGAACATTAGAAAAAATAAACATGCCTCTTGCAGGAAAGGGATCTCCCAAATTGTTGGAAGCAAGAGACAGATTCTTGAGTGATGTCAGTGGACTCAAAGTCTGAAGCAAGCTTCTGTTGAAACTGTTGCTACTAATATCCAAGGATGTCAAGTTCTTCAAGCTCTCCAGACCTAGAGTTAATAAATCTTAACTAAGTGTTGTATCTAAGATTGCTGAGGGCAATATTTTGACCATTTTATAACTAGCAGCAGGACAAAAGAATGATCAAGAAAAATTGATTGACACTTGTTCATTGTGGTCTACAAGATAAAATATGATGTCAAAGCACAAGCCACGCTTGGACTTGATCCATTAGTCGATAAGCCAAGACAAACATGGACTTGCTTCCGTAGCAGGTATCTTGAAAAAGCAAAGCCTAATTAATAGAAGAAAAAAAAAAGTGCATATGTTTTATAAAGAGACTCGCATAGAAAATAAAAAGGGTTAATTTCAAATTTTAGTCCCTGAACTATAGTGGGCGTTTCACTTTAGTATTATGCACTTTTAGTCCCTGAATTTTAGCAAATGTGCATTTTTTCATCTCTCCATATAACACCGTTAGATTTTTCTGTTAAACTTTAGTAATTGTGCACTTTACTATGGAGAAATAAATATTTCTAGTACTAATAATGAAACTGAAAGACTAAACATTATATTTAAGTGACTGGGAGGAATAATATATTTCTCAATCGAAGTAAGTAATACATGTGAATTTATTTAGTGATAGACTTATATAACCGTAACAAATTTGCTATTTGATTTAAGATAAGCCTAATTTCTCTCTAAAAGATAAGGATAATACCTTAAAAATAAAAAATAAAATGATTTAATGGACCAAAACATCTAGATCCATTATTTACGGATTAAAGTGAGAAAAGAAAAATAATTATCTTATATGCTGATAGTGTTAGATTTAAGTGCCAGAAAAGCACAATAGGTAAAGTATTGGGACTAAAAGTGCAAAATACTAACATATGGGGACAAAATGGAACACGACTTATAGTTTAGGGACTAAAATTGAAATTAACCCAAATGAAAATTATCAAAACATTTGTCATCATCGGTTACTTACGTCCAACAAGCATTGAGCACTACCTTGGATTCCAGTAAGACCATTCTCGCTTAAATCTAAGCTTTCAAGCTTCGTCAGATTGCCTAATTCTGCCATAGGAAAAAACAGTGTTAAATTATGTTTAAGTATTAAATCATTTATACTTCCATTAGTATATATTATCTTCAATAAGTACTGAGTTTGAATGATTATTGCAGTTGCAAATATATATAAGTATAGCATTGATACCCTGTGCTGGAAATGAGCCCACGAATCCATTGCTAAGAAGGTTAAGCGTCTTCAGAGATGTGAGCGAATTCAAATATGGCAAGACCTCTACAGTCAAAAAATTATATCCGAAATTCAGTGTCTCCAATTTCCGGAACACCGACAGATTTTCAAAACCTATATGTAAATCAAGGAAATGCGCAATTAGTATGTGATAGAAGCCCAAATAAGCACAACGTAATGGAATAAAAAACTTAGTTATCAGCAGATAAAAAGTTTCCTTAATGAAATCCAATGCAGTCATGCTTTAACAAGAAGAAGTGGGATTTTAAAATCTGAAAAATAAGATAATAAACTAACCAGAAAAACTTAGCTTGAAAGCGGTAACAAAACAACCCTTGCCCAGTAGTTGCACTTACGGCACTGAAAATATTTATTGATAAGTCAGTCAGTAAGTAAATTTTTACCTTTTTTTGGTAGCCAATCCTCATAACCACAGTGTGACAAATCCAATAGTTCCAAATTTTCCAAACCGACCAGTTCTGCAAAGAATAATTTAAGGAAGCAAATCAATAGATATGTTCAAACTCGTGTCTACTTATATATATATGTATGTATAACAATGTAAGCAAAAGCATGCCATGTGCAGAGAAAGAGCCTCCGAAGACATTGTGGCTGAGAAGTAATGTCTTGAGTGAAGTGATAGCTCCTAGAGAATGATAAATAGAGCTGTCACTGAAGTAGTTTGCACTTAGGTCTATTGACTCCAACTTTTTCAACCCTGATAACCTCTCAAATCCTGCAAAATGAATATTAGTATTACATAACTGAATAAATTAGAGCAAAACAATGTGTTTGCATTGCTCTATCTCATTATGCTTTGGGCATCAGCTATAGCCAAGAGCTGGGTTAGATTTTAAAGATTGGTTAGCATTTGAGTTTTAAGTTTTTAAAACCCAAAGTTTGACACTTTGTTGTAGCTGAGTTTTCTGAATGAGAAAACTTGTTTAGCAACAACTTCTGAAAATTAGTTTTCAAATTGTAAAACTAAAAAAAAATTATGAAAAATTTTAAACCTTAATATGCTAATTACTTTGTGCACTGTATATATTTGACTTTTTTTATTATACAGAATTACAAAGTAAATAAAAACCTGCATACAATTTTGAAAATATAACTTTATAGGTAATAATAAATTGAAGCATCACAAATCATTAACGATCAAATACCAAAATTTATAGGTAAAAATATGATCTAATATTACAAATTTCTGATAGCGATTTTGTTATCGTATAGATTAATCTTGTTTTTATTGCACATAATTTATTTACCAAAATTAAAATATTAGAGGCCTTTTCTCCAACTGCGACTTGCGAATTCCCAAGTAAATATG
This sequence comes from Embelia ribes, assembly GCA_001753735.1. Classification (NCBI taxonomy): domain Eukaryota; kingdom Viridiplantae; phylum Streptophyta; class Magnoliopsida; order Ericales; family Primulaceae; genus Embelia; species Embelia ribes. The sequence continues at coordinate 6,031 of MKEJ01038691.1, forward strand.
CGGGAAAATGCAAAAGGAACAAGGAAATGAAGGAATGGAATTAAACATAATCAGTATTTCTCATTTAATTTTAATATTTTATTTTTAAAAAGTTCATTTCTCCCATTATAAATTCATATTTTAAAAATTAATCACACCAATTTTTCTATAAAATGTATACAAAATTATTACAATAATTATATGTCATATAATAAAATATACAAAATATATTTTCCCTGAACTTAACTATAGTTTCATAGTTGTTACGAACAAAATTTATTTTTAATTAGATAAATTATGAATAGTAAATTTTTCTATTGAGAAATCTAATGTAATATTTGTGAACAATTTTCTAAAAATTGAAAAATATAAAAACACTGATGTGGCACATTTTTGCCCATTGATTTTTAAAATGAGAAATATTGATTTAAAAGAACTTGTATGAATGCTCTTACATATAATAATAACAATAAATGATAAATGTCAATTCGTAATAGTTTTCTCTACCAACACTACGAAATAATTGCTCAAGCAAAAGAAATTTTATCATTTACCAGAAACTTAACGAAGATATCAGACTTCAACAAAATCGTTAATGTACTTCGTAAATAAACTAATTTGTGGAGAACTATTCTTTCACCTTTGTTTTTGCATCTTTTTTTGAAAACTTAATAACTCTTTAAGGAATTTTAAAATATTAAATTTCATTCTAAACAAGTCATGAATAGAGATATTACGACTTAATTTTCATATCTTCTGTAGTTAGACTTTATGAATCGTGTTACACACTGGAATCATTTTTCTAATTTGAACAACACTTTAACTTTTCCATATAACGTACTTTTTTGCTAAAACTCCTCATAAAATAAATTAAGTTCAACCTAAATCAGAAACGTATTGTTTTGGTAATTCAACTGTTGAGGTTGTGGAGCCTGAAGATTGCTGTGGAGCAGAAATTTGACTAAATTCTAGTTCCAGCTGGGAATCGCCCCATTCGGCTAGGGAGGGTCTGGTCGGAGGTAGATCAAACAACACCTAGGACTGGGCAGAGACCCCTTGCAATACGGCCATAAGGTGCTAGGTCTAGCCAACCAGAGGCGTGCCCCAAATGATGCGTTTTTAGAGATTTTATATCAACAAAATGAAAAGAAATCAAATCTTTACAACCTTATCTTCAGCATATCAATCAACATTTATTTAGGGTTAAAACCTAGTATAAATATCATATGGACGAAAATTAGAGAACAATTGAGTGCAATTATTAGGTAGGCGCAAAAGAGAGATAGAGGGAGAAAAGTTTGTATACTCTTATATCTCTCATATATTGAAACATTTCTGGCTTGGGAGCCTCTAGACGTAGTCAGATTGACGAACTATGCTAACAAATTATTGTGTGTATTCTTCATTTTGCTCTTTGATTTTTTATATTTGCCTACAATTCCGCAACAACTGATATCAGAGCTTCGAGCTCAATAGGTGCAGATAGAAGATTACTTATATGGAAAAGATCTGCATGAATCTCTCTCAGGAAAGAAGCCAGCAGGCAAGACAGATGAGGAGTGGAATCTTCTAGAGAGAAAAGCCCTAAGTGTGGCGGGCCTATTGCAATCGTAGAGCGTGTTGTTCAACATAGCGAAGGTGATGACCACAACCTCTCTCATAAAGGCATTATCCAACATGTATGAGAAGTCATCCATGGTTAATAAGGTTTATCTGATACGGCGGTTATTTAACTTAAAGATACCAAAAGGTACTACGATTGCAGCGTAACGAGTTCAATCTGATCACAACCAAGTTGAGTTCAGTCGAGATTGACTTTGATAATGAAGTAAAAGCCTTGATTCTATTGTTTTCCCTATGAGAGAGTTGGAATGGTACTGTAACTGTAGTTAGTGATTCAACAGGGAAGGAAAAATAGAAGTTTAATGAGGTGCAAGACTTAATTATGAGCAAAGAAATTCGCAGGAGAGAATTGAGTATAACACCAGGGTCAACTTTGAGCACAAAAAGAATGGGCAGATCAGCATCGAGGAATTCAAATCGGGGTAGATCAAAATTCAGAAACAAGAGTAAGTCAACTACCGAAAAATCGAATAAGGATTCGATAAAGGGCTAGAATTATGGAAATTTTGAGCATTATTAGAATAAATGTAAAGCACCAAAAAAGAAGATTGGAAAAGATGAAAGAAAGCGATCAACAAATATCACAGAGAAGATTAGTAACGCCTTTATCTTGAGTGTGAGAAGTCCAATGTAATAATGGGTTTTGGACTTTGGAGCACCGTTTCACTCTTGCCTTAGTCATGAAGTCATGGAGAATTATGTCTCTAGTAATTTTGGAAAGATTTATGTAGCTGATGATGAGCCTTTACATATAGGAAAGGGAGATGTTCAGGTCAAGACGCCAAATGGACCTGATTGGTAGCTACAGAGTGTTAGACATATTCCTGGATTGAAGAAGAATTTGATATCTGTAGGGCAACTAGATGATGAAGGGTATACAATATCCTTTGTAGGTGGTCTCTGGAAGATTATTAAAGGGGCCATAATAGTGGCTCTGGAAAGAAAGAAGGTATGTTGTAACAACGATAGTATTGCACTTGTTGGTGAGAAAGTGATGAAACATCTTTACTCGAAGGGTAAACCATTAAGCCTTAAGGCAATTGATGTTGACTTGTGTAAGAATTGTATACCCGAAAAATAGAAAAGGGTCAGTTTTTTGAAGGGTGACAAAATTTTGAGAAAGCAGAAGTTGGAACTGGTACATATTGATCTATAGGGACTAGCCCCAGTGACATCGCTTGGTGACACATCAGACTACATGACCTTTATTGACTTCACAAGGAAGGTATGAATTTATTTCTTGAAACATAAATCTGATACTTTTGATATTTTCAAGAAGTGGACAACCTTGGTGGAGAATGAAACAGGTTTAAAATTCAAATACTTGCGATCCGATAATAGTGGAAAAATGAACTTAGTGAGTTTAAGGAATATTGTGCTATGAATGGATTCTTATGGAGAAGACCATTAGGGGACTCTTCAACAAAATGGGGTAGTTGAACGTATGAACAGAACTTTGAATAAACGTGCCAGGTGTATGCAGTTACATGTTAGGTTACCTAAGATATTTTGGGAAGATGCAATTAATACAAGGTGTTCTTGATTAACCAAGGACCATTAGTTTCTTTGGACGGGGGAATATTAGAGGAAGTTTGGAGTGGTAAAGAGGTAAATCTATCGTATCTCATAGTATTTTGTTACGGCTCATATGTTCATGTTGATCATATAGCCAGAAGAAAATTATATGCTAAGTCTATTAAGTATACATTTATTAGATATGGTGGTGATAAATTTGGTTATTGATTTTGGTATGAATATAATTGAAAGATTATTCGTAGTAAAGACGTCATATTCAATGAGCAGGTGATGTTCTAAGATACATTGGGTATAGTAGATATTAACAGTACGAGTACTCAGGATGAACGCTCTCAGTATGTTGAGATGGATGATATTTCGAATACTGATGTGAGCCAAAGTAATTAGAATGACCAAGGGAATGACCAGGAGGTCATATAGGTTGAACCGAATATGCCAATTGCTACTATGAGGAGGTTGAGTAGACAACACTGTGTCCCAGAGAAGTATCCACCCTCTTTACTTCATATTTTGTTAACAAATAATGGTGAATCAGAATATTATGATGAAGCCATGCAAAGTGAGAATGTAAACAAGTGGGAGCTTGCAATGGAAAATGAAATGGATTCCTTAATGATACGTGGGAATTAATTAAACTTCCAAAGGATAAGAAAGATTTGCATAACAAGTTGGTTTACATAATCAAAGAAGAGGCTGACAGTAGCAAGAGTTATAAGGTCAGATTGGTTGAAAAGGGCATTTATCAAAAGCATAGTATTGATTATACCGATATATTTTTTCCTATTTCAAAACTGACTATTATTAGGTTGGTTTTGAGTATTGTTGTTACAGAGTATTTGTTGTTAGAACAGATGGATGTGCAGACAACCTTTCTTCATGGAAACTTTGAAGAAGATATATATATGCAGCAACAGCAATCCTTTGTGTCCTACAGCAACAGTGAATTGGTGTGCACGCTGCAGAAGAGCTTGTATGGCCTAAAACAAGCTCTAAAGCAGTGGTATAAGAAGTTTGATGGATTCATACATGAGATTGATTTCTCAAGGTGTAATGCGGATCATTATTATTACTATAAGAGGTTTGACAATAGCTTCATCATTTTTCTATTTTATATCGATGATATGTTGATAGCAGGCTCTTATTCTCAAGAAATGAATAAGTTGAAGAATCAATTATCTGAACGGTTTGCTATATCCTTGGTATGCGAATTAGTCGAGATAAGGTGGCATAGAAATTGTATGTATCACAGGATGAATATATCGGAAAGGTTCTGAATGGATTCGGTATACAAGATGCTAAGCCAGTTGAAACTCCTTTGGGTAGTCAATTTAAACCATCTAAAAGACAGTCACCTAGTATTGATTCAGAGCGTGCCCACAGAAATAAGGTTCCCTATACTTCAGCAGTTGACAATATTATGTATGTTATGGTATGTACAAGGCCAGATATTGCACATGCATTGAGAGTTGTGAGTAGGCAACATTGGGAAGCTGTGAAATGGATCCTTAGATATTTACGTATTACCACAGAAAAAGCTTTGTATTTTGAAGGAAAAGATTTGGAATTGTGAGATTTTGTTAATTCCAATTTAGCAGGTGACCCTGATAAGAGAAATAGTACTACATGATATTTGTTTACCTTGGGTAGTATATCTATCTCTTAGGCTTCTAAGTTGCAGAAAATTTTGGCTTTATCTATTGTAGAAGTGGAGTATGTAGAGTGACTAAAGCTTGTAAAGAGACGGTATGATTGCTGAATTTCTTGTCTGAATTAGGAAAGGGCAAAAGAATAGTATTCTCTACAACGATAGTTAGAGTGCTATTTATTTAGCTAAGAATCCAGACTTTTATTAAAAAATGAAGCACATTGAGTTGAAGTACCATTACATTCGTGAGCTCTAAGAAGATAGGGTATCGCAACATGTGAAGATTAAAGAAAGTGAGAATCCTACCGATATGTTGACTATAGTAGTAACCTTAGATAAGTTGATGCTATGCATGGCTTCAACTAGCCTTGAAACTTGAGGTTTCAAGGATTGGTGCCCATCACTGGAATAAGTTGATCATAGTTAAGAAGTTAGAGCACAAGGTGGTGCCCATCACGGAATATGGGTTCAACATGAGGATGTTTTTAGAATGGTTTCTTTGAACTGGCCTTCTCCTTGTTTTTTGAGTGGTATTCAAAAGACTGAAAGTTTGTTTTAAAGAATGGAACAAAACTGTGTTTGGTAATGTTTTTAGTAATTTTGCAACTGCAAAAGATACTCTAATTCATATTGAGAAGGTTTTAGAGATGAACAGTTCTTTGGATAACTTGAATGCTTATCAGGCAGCCCTTTATCATTATGAGCATATTTTGGTCGAAGAAAAGCTTTTTTATCAATAAAAAGTTAGGATTAAGTAGTTAGCTGGTGGTTATAAAAATATCAAGTTTTTCCATCAAATGTTGATTCGTAAAAGAAAAAAATCTGGAATCTATAAGCTAACTCTTCCTTCTGGAGAATTTTGTTAGGATTTAAATAAAATAAGAGGAAGAAGTGAATTTTTTTCAGCATTTAATTACTGCTACTGGAACTTGTTATCCTTCATCAACATATTCCCAATCTTGTCATTGAAGATGACGATGATAACTTTTTGGTACCATTATTGATGAAGTAAAAAAAATCTATTTTTGATCTATCTCCGGAGTTTGCCCCTGGGCCAGATGGTTTTTCAACTCTTTTTTTCATTAGGGACATCATTGCATCTTATATTATGGAAGCCGTTAACAGTTTTTTTGGAGGTGCTTATTTTCCTCAGAGTTTTATTTCCTCTTTGATTGTGTTGATTCCAAAAGTTGATTGCCCATCTTCTTTTGCTCAGTTTAGGCCTATAAATCTTTTCCAGGTTATATATAAAAAATTTCAAAGATCTTGACTTCTAGACTGTCAGCTATCCTTCCTAAAATCATCTCTCCTCGATAGAGTGGTTTTGTGGAGGATGGATAGATTGATCACTGATAGCATATGTTTAGTTCAGGAACTTGTGAGAGATTTGAAATCAGGCTATATGGGGGGAAATGTTATTTTAAATTTGGATATAATTAAGGCCTTTGACAAAACAGATTGGGATTTTTTAACCTTTAGTTCAAAGTTGATTAGATTGGTCATGGCTTGTGTATCTCATGAAAAATACTCTGCGCGTATAAATGGCTCCCCAGCGGGTTCTAGAGACCTCAGATAGGGGGATTTTCTCTCCCTTTTATTTTCCTCATTACTAAAGATGGTTTTAGTAGAGGCTTGCATCATATGCTGTTATTTCGAGATTTAACCTTCTTTAAGAGGGTGTCATCCAGTATCTCATATATTATTTGCAGATGACATTCTCATTTCCACCGACGAGAGAAAACAAAATCTAGAAAAGCTTATGCTTTTTATTCATGCTTACACGCAGTGCTCAGGGCAAGCTCTTAATTGCGCCAAGAGTGTATACCTTACCCATAAGGCCATTACTACTAGAAAATTTATTATAGCTGCTGTTACAGATTTTCCATGAGGTTTTTT
>MKEJ01038702.1:0-11133 GCA_001753735.1 Embelia ribes
TAAAATACTTGATCCGAACCATATACGTACACCCAGCCCAAGCCTTGACCCAAGACCCTGACCCAATCTCAGAATTGGATAAGGACAAGGAAGTATCTAACGCCCCTTGCTGGATGGACGAATTTTGACCAAGGTTTTTTTTTATCCATTTAAAAACTGTAGATATAGATTTTCCTATTCGACATAAGCAGTACTTTTAGTTTTTTCTCCCTTTTCTTATGTCTAAGTGAACTAACTCTAATAACTAAAATAGAAAAATGACAATGACAATAAAGGATGCAACACTAAGATAAAGGTTGAAATTCATTCTTGTCAATTCTCCGTTTTTAAGATATATAGGTAGAAAGATTATGGAAATAAGTACCACACATAAGCGGGTCGTACATCTTGTTACAAACATATTTTTATTGAACATCGAAATATATTTACAGTTGCTTGATTGATTGATAGATTAAAAAAAATATTTTACAAACTATGCATTGATATCATGTTATTGATATATGCAATTGTATAGATATAATCGAAATTAAATATTTTCAGCATATTACTTTTTCCCTCATTTTCTATTTACACATAAAGCCTTATTATTGTGCTATAACTTTAATCATAGTAACTTTGAAAAGTTTCTCTATTGACATCAAAATAGTCCAAATTTTGAGAAACAGATCCGTTTGATAACTCATTGAAACGTATGTAATGAAATTGATAAATTTGGAACTTGATCAAACCTCGGATGTACATTTGATAATTGCTCTTTGCATAAATGTCAAAATAAAATGTCTGGGTCTAAATTTATCTGCAACAATTTCCTATTGCAGGAGTTGCCATCTTTGGAACTTAAGTATGGACAACTAAAGTACCCGTTTATCACCGCTGCTTAGTAATTATCCAGAACCCAAGCGGCCAAATTCGCAAGCTGATCCGAACTTATCACAGTGGTTGATCCCATTCAGTTTCGCCGACCAAGTATTGGTGACGGGCTAATGACCAGATACTTTCGAAAGGGTACAAAAGAAATCACAGGAACAAATCCTTAACTTTCATTAATTTTACGCACATGATGTTAGAGTCCAAGTCCAGAGACATCCTATAACGTCATGGTTGCTGAAATTGCAAGAAAAGAATTAGGCACATGAAAATGAATGATTTATGATCTTGGAATTTGAATTCACTTTCTCAATCAGAATGGATGGAACCAGCGGAGCCATAGAGGGAAATGGTGGATACAAAACATTCAGTCCGGGGCAAACCAACTCTTCAAGTAGTTTCTTACAGCTTTTCCAGCTCGAGAAAAATAGACATATATCAAACCTGTAGCTATAATGGCAGTCTAAGATCTTGACTGAAAGATCGACTTTTATCTAATATTTTTTTTTTTCATCAAATCGGGAAGAACTGAAAATAGGTAGAAGCTATATATCCAGGCCGACAGTGAGCAATGCCCTCAAAGGTTCTATGAAGGAGCTGATTTATTGAAATGGTGACGCCTAATCTTCCTTATCAGTATCATCCTCATCGTCGTAAGTGAAAGGAAGTGGAACCGACTTGAATGCTCTGTACTTTCCGACATTGTTCAAGTGCTCATTCTCCAACCTGATATATTACAAGGATGAAAAGAAACGCTTGATCTGATTATAAAAGAGAAATGGCTTCAGTGCAGCTTACAATCTGAAATAATTATCAGAGAACAAGAAAAGAAGAAAACACAATGCAGGCATTTTTCTTACGATTGTTACAAAAATTTCATCATAGATTCACAGCATAAAAAATATCAATACCCAAAGCATAAAAATATATTTATATCACTTATCATGAATGAGCAGTGTATGGAAGAATACTTTTCAAGTGCAGAAAATCCAAGAGAGCAAAAAATCACCAGTGAGACTGAGAAGGCGAACGGTTGTCCTAAATGCAAATGCTCCTTTCTCAAAGGGTCGATTGTATGAAGAATAAGAAGAAATCAAGTTTTCTTTTAAAAATTTAAATAATTTATGTGTTTTTTTCCCATGCAAGGAACGAGATACGGCCTACCCCAAAAAAGTGCATGTTCAATCAATGGCTATGGGTACCTACCTAAAGAAGTTCCACATTCCACGTCGAAGGATTTCAAGGAATGAAAATATGCTAGATACAGCCTTCCCATGCAAGGAACGTGCATCAACATTTATCATCAGTTGCAACCAGGCGAATCTCAGCAAAATATCTAAGATCTGTAGGGAAAATTAGATAAGACATTGGCATAATAATGAAAACTTGAAATATAAAAGTAGGAGAGGCAAATTACCACAGCTATGAAATATACACTCTTATGCTTAACAGCAAGTTTATCTCTAAGCAAAAAGTTCCTTGAATGTCTTTGGATAAGCCCCCAATCAATTACAATGTCCCAATAAGTATTGAATATTGTAGCAAGAGCAGAAATGATCACAGCCAACACTTTCAAAGTATATCCCTTTCTTAGTAAGAAAGATGTCCTCATGGCAACCGCAACAATAGTCAAGAAGTATCTGAGACCATTATATCCCTGTCTAGCATCCTTTTCTTCGACCAATCGTCGCAGGCACTGCAAAACAAATATCCAATATTGACCTTTTTTTATGTATAGTAGCGCATCCTCACATGTGTTGAGTGTGTAGCTCAGTCCTTTTTACAAATAAATAATAATTAAAAAAAATAAGAATTGAATTATGCTTGGACTATAAACTTACTATTAGAAAAGATGTCACATTTGATTATGAAATTCCTTATATAAAAGGGAATAACTTAGAACAATAATTTCTTATATCAATAAAGAAGACACTTGGTACTAATTAGAAACCTGGAAAAAAAAATCATTATCTTAGAAAAGACATGGTAAAAAAATTATTTATTATTTGGATAAAAATTAATTTTAAAGTAGTCACCATCAAATTTATGTTAAAATAAAAATATGGTATTGCTTCAAAGTTAAAAGCATGAGCGAGCTCAAAATTTTATAAGTCCCAAGTCAAACAATTCATACAAAATATTTTTATTCAACTCATATATTCAGTATATAAAAGTCTTGACATACCAAAATATAAGAAAGAACGCATGAAAAAATAGAAGTAACACAGGATGAATATGTTTTGAAAATCACAGAGCTAAGTTGATAAATTTATTAATACTAGAGTACAATCTACACGATACGCAGATTATGCGCATTATGTTCTTTTTTGCATCATATATATTTTTTTATATGACTTCTTTTTGTATTTTTTTCTAGTGATTTATAAATTTATAAAAAATCGATGGATAGGATTTATATTAAGATGATATTTTTATGAAAAATTAGTGTTTATTTATGTTAATTTTAAATATGTGAAAATTTTACTATGAAAAATATTTTAAAAAATTATTATTGATTAGGATAATATTTTAAAAATTTATGAAGAATCTTAAATTGGTGGAAATCAATTAATAAAATTTTTATATACTAACAATATTTTGATTCTTAAATATACTTTTAGTAATTTCTATTATGATAAAAAAATTTATAGCTATGCAAAGATATATATGAATATGTTAGGGTTGATATATATGTATATAATTTTAAAAATTTCTATTATGATAAGTTGATATTCACTGATATAATTTTAATAATTTCTATTATAGTAAGTTTTATTGTTCTAATCCTAATTTCATAAGACATATAATTTTAATAATTTCTAATATGGTAATTTTTTTGTTTTAAATCCTAATTTTATGGGACATGTGTCAAGTAAATTGTATGGATAAATGTCACAATTAGAGTAATAAAACTTGGTGAAATATGGAGGGATCGGATTTAAGTATATGCGTATATATGTATCCATATTTTAATTTTTGATATGAGTGGATTTGTTAGATTAGATCGTATGATAATAACAGAAAAGATTTGTATCCTCGTCCATAGGAGAAATATATGTCTTCAACAAGATTCAAACAATTTAAAATAGATTTTAGCATATTACAGTTAAGTCCCAAAGGTCTTTGCAAAATATTTTAAAAGTGAAAAGTATTTTTGGTATTAAGAAGTGTATGAAACGCTTTATAAAATTGATACCTTTTGAAGAATAGTTAGATTAGCTCGTCATGGGTAAGACTCTTTCAAGACCAAAGTTCATGTAGGACCATGTATTTTGGCAAAACACATATGTGGCATCTTTCGGTTTGGCATTGGGAGCGGTAGCCCTTGAAATGATATTGTGGAGTAGCTTACGTACGAACCCACTTTTTTGGTATCAAACACGAAAAGAGTAAAAGTTTGAATGAGCCTTGGCAAACTTGTTTGCAAACAATAATGATAAAACTAGAAACATAAGTTTGACTCATTTAATGAAACAACATTCAAATGTTAAACTGCATTTCGTAAGTTAGCTTGTAAACTAGCTAGCTGCTCGCAAACTACTCGAGCATGCATTGTGTATCGAGCTGAAAAAAACTGGAAATGGACCCAATGATAACAATCTATATATGAGGTGAAATGAAAATTATTAACTTACTGCTGGGTTTCGTTCAAAGCCCATGAACTAAACACAACCAGCGGAGAGTAATATTATTATTATTATTATTATTTTCGCACAAGCTCAATGCAATAATACGAAAAACTATTCGAATCTGAAAGGATCTTATTACATGTGTCACTAAAAATATATGATAAATTTTGTAAATTTGGCACCTTATTATTTTCTAGGTGTGTAAACAAAATCTGCACACCTAATTTTTTTTTTTTGTGAAACTAACTTTTTTATATAACCCTCCCGGCCCCAACTGCATTCACAAAAAGTGGTTGACTAATTATAAATACTCTGGAGTTGTAGTTTTTGTCTATCACCCCTTATATTCCAACCTTATAACATTTTCGATGAAATTTATTCTCCCTTTTTTTCAATTACCTTTTTGCTAGAGAAAAAAATAATGAAACGTACAGTGCTTGTCATATATCATGAGAGTATGTATTATAGCATATTTATGAAATACTTCGAGCCAAAATAAAAAGACAAACACATAAAGATAAGCATCTATTGACCAAATATATATTGGTTAGCCAGACAAAATAGATGATTTAGAGAATTACAAAATCTTTAAAAATAAAACCAAAAAAATAAAAAGCAGGTCCTACCGGGAGTCGAACCCAGGTCGCTGGATTCAAAGTCCAGAGTGCTAACCACTACACCATAGAACCACTTGTCTGTTAGTTGTAGATTTAAGTAATTACTCTCATTTAATTCTGTTTTTGAATTAATGCTTAAGTTATATTAGATCTTTTACTTGCACTTGTTTATTAATTGTAGATTTAAGTAATCTATTTCATTTAATTCTGTCTAGAATGAATGCTAAAGTTGTATTGAATTTTTTAGTTATACTGGTTATAATAATTTCCACTTGAAGGAATATGTAGAATAACATAAATCAACTCAAACATTTTTGCTGCAAAGATAAAATGAAAAAGTTCTACTCAACACAGAAATTGATATAATTATTGGAATGGTGCATTTTTTATCACAATGGTCAATGCTACGGGTGAAGATCAATGGATGGTCTTGCGTTACCATCACCATTGCCGGTTTTGCATTACCTTTAACCTAGTGGTAATGTAAATTAGCAAATTCAAAATTAAAGATACCCGAAGAGACTTACACTGCATTTGTAATGACGTTTCTCATCCTGATTTTCCCCTCGCCTGGTACATGTATGCAGTGACAAGTTGGCCGGATTAGAAGTGTTGAGTATATGCCATATGCGTTATCGCTCTCTCACATTGAATACAGTTATGTAGTATGCCTATGGTCTAGCCCATCGTGACTTGTTTCTTCAGGTAACTCGCCTAGCCCACCGCGATTTGTTTCTTCAGGTAACTCGCCCTCTACGGATATCTGCATACATATCCACTAACTGTGAATATGTCTTCTGATGACACTTCCTGTTTCATTACATCATTTATTGGATGAGCTGTGCCCAAAATATTTTGCGAGTAACTGATTTGGTCTAATTTAGTGAACCATGTACTCGAGCGCTCAAGTCTATACTATTGCCCGAAATAGTCCAACTCATTAGTATGGTTAATCCAACTTTAAGCCTGTAACTGAAACCAACAATAGAACAAATAATCCTTATGCTATTGCAATAAACACATTTAACTTTGTAGGTAGCCTACCATCTCATCAAATCTCATTTTCTGGTTCTATAAATGCAGATCCCGAATTTATGCGATATCGCCCTGGGAATACTACAGATGGTGTTGTATGGAATATACAGAAACGCACACCTAATTACGAACAAGAAGACGGAAGAGGATATCAGCATTGTGGTATTAGGTACTCCTGAGGTATATCCAGTTGATGCTCAAGCTACTGGAATCGAAAATAAGGGGACCAAAACTGAGATTTTTGAGGATAAGCAAGCAAACAATCTTGAGGAAATAAGAGAAGAAGATGGGTTGAAACACCGATACTGAACCCAACCACAACTAACATAAAGCTTGACTCATTTGGCTCATAGGGAACGTTAGCTATATGTGCAACACATGCAAGTCAAATGCTATTTTGGTGTACGAGCAAGCTCATTCATAGTACGTGAAATAAGCGCAAACAGCAGCATGTAACATGTCCAACTTGATTCGCACACCAATTCTATCTCAACCATATATATATAGTTATATACATATATCGCATAATATGACTGTATGGAACTTCCATTATCGATTCTGGACAGATCTTTTGCAAAAGAATAGCAATTACAGGCTAGTTTGGCGTTATCTCTGCTACGTTGATTTGCATACCACGGTGAACTTAAGTTGTTCCGAAAGCATCGACAAGTAGAAACCTAAGATCTTACGCACAAAATGAGAAGTAATACCAAATTAGTTGAAAAAGAAAACAACAGATGCAGTTTCAAAAACTCAGATCAAGCCACAAAGTCCAAGACTAAGATATATCCAGGGAATTTGTAACTAAAAAGTAGTCAACTTCAAGAATCGGAAACAGTATGCTCCAAGTACAACACCACAATTCAAATTTCAAAAGGGTGCAACAACTCTTTACAAACCTTCTGTTCTTCCTTCTTACGGTAGTTTACATTTTTCTGTTCTGTAGCGACAAAACAAAATGACAAAGAAAATAAGAACCAAAAGTTTCAAACCCAACCTCGAGCTTCCACAGCTTTAAAAATTCAAGCTTCAAAGGCACAACCAAATGTAGGGTAAGGAAAAACTTACAAACGTCTATCACCTGTTAGTACCATCAAAGCTTCCTTGAGCATTTTGGCGCTTTTTTTCTCGCCAATTCTCTCCCCACATTTTGGCCTCCGCAACAGCCCTTTCTCTCTCCATATCGCGATTCAACATCTTAGCATTCTCTCTCAGAGAGTCTTCCTTTTCGGGCCCTTCGAAATCCCATTTTCGACCAGATCCTCCCCCTTCTTCGTTCTTCAACAATCTGCCTCCTCTCTCATCCTTGGTGTCATATGACTTGTTCGCCAGATAAGACAGGGCCGTGACCACATGACCAATAAGAGGCCTTGCTGCAGCCTGTTCTTGTATGCACATCGATGCTACAGCTAGGGCTTGGTGGAGTCCTCGCACTGGGAAATGGCCTTGTAATCGTGGATCCGCAAACTTTATCAATTTCCTGCGGTCATTGAATAGGGGACGTGCCTGCACATTACACTTATCATAAATCTTCATAGAAAATTTTTAATCCAAAATTTGCCAAGGGCATAGGTATTTTAGTAGTAGGTTGTTCCACGCTTGACTCATCGTTAACCGATAAAATGCTGACACGTTGCTTTGTATAAGTGTGAGTCACAAAGGACATTGGTGATATTTAAAACTCTAACTTGAATTTGTACAAGTTAGAATCATGCACGCCTCCATTACGACTTGTGGGTCATGGGTTCGTCCCGTTGGAAACCTCTTTGGAAACAAGGGTAAGGTTGTTTACATCAGACCCTCCCAAATCCCGCAATGCAGAAGCCTTGAGCACTGGGCCGTCCATATGTATCGCATCACCTAATTTTATGTTATCTAAGTTTATGCAAAATACTGGGATTCTGTCAGTTGTCAGTACGAAAATACCAACAAATGTGTATCTGCAGTTTCATTTGCACTTTTTTCTGGTTTCTGATAGGCAATATCCTGGGATCGCAGGCCCAGGATTTGAACTCACAACCTCCATGTTAGAAGGTCGAGACTTGAGTAAGGTATCAATGAACCAAGAGGCCATTGGTTGTATTTACACCATAACAACTAGGAATATCTAAAAATACAATCGCATACAAGGGGCATGAATAACACCTTTCCAGATAATTCAAAAATTTTAGCCTCATTTCTTATCTAATTTTATCTAATTAAAATGGTACAACATGATACAAATGCAAAAACATAATGCTACACTTAAGGGAACAAGTATCAAAAAATAAATATGCATAGTTGAATTTACACTACTATGACGCATACGACTTGAATTTTATGTACAAATGCTATGTTTTAGTTTTTCAAAAGCTTTCAATAATCAATAACAGATTATTATTAGTACATACCCATGAGATGAGGTTCTGCTCTCCCAGGGGTCGGGTTTCATCAATCGCTTTACGCCCCGTAATCAGCTCTAAGAGAACAACTCCAAAGCTGTAAACATCTGACTTCACTGTGAGCTGTCCCGTCATGGCATACTCAGGAGCACAGTAGCCATAGGTCCCCATCACCCTGGTGGAAACATGGGATTTGTCCCCAGTGGGACCAAGCTTCGCAAGCCCGAAGTCTGATAGCTTTGGATGATAATCTTCATCCAATAATATGTTTGATGATTTAAAATCCCTATATATAACGGGAGGATTTGCTTTATCATGGAGGTACTCTAAACCCTTAGCCGCACCAGCTGCTATCTTCATCCTCTTGTTCCAATCTAGTGGTTCTTTATCCGGTGGAAGATCTGACAAATTCCGTATCAGATATTATAAGCGACTGATTTAAGAACATTTGCAACTGCTAAAAGTGGCACATATAAAACCTTCACAGATGATACAAACTTTCTTCCCCCAGTAACATGATATGAAAGCAGCAAGATAAGGCAATACTTGGCTACGTAATTGTATATGTAGTTCTTTATTAGGCTGGAGAGTTCAAAAAATTATTTTCTACCATCAGCCTTGGATGGATGACACATATACGTATTTTGTGGTCACCACATCTAAAACACTGCTTGTGAATGTGATTTACATTTACATGTGTGCAACTAACTTTATGCACAAGTGTCGTACGTTTAAGACCGATGGCAGGAAAAAAAAACTTCCACCCCCGGCGTATGTCAATTATACTCTACTTCCAAATACAAGATGCATTAGACATTTTCGCTCAAAAAGCCCATTTGCGTAAAGACTTTCCAACATTGTAGAAAATATCAACACTAGTCTCGAATAGGAAATCAAAAATTAATAAAATGTTACCATGAAGATGATCTTCCAGAGATCCCAAAGCCATAAATTCATAAACAAGAAGCCTTTGGTCCCCATCAGCACAATAACCAATCAAGTTCACTAAATTAGGGTGATGTAAAAGGCTGAGCATGAGAACCTCTACAAGAAATTCCCTGTTACCTTGCAGCCCATCTCTGTCCAATTGTTTGACAGCCACAATCTGAGGGGAAAACAAAAACATTCCCTTTTAAGAACTAAAGAATTTTTTTTCAAGAAGATCAAAAGAAAAAAATCTGGCTACCCTATATTCACGAATCTACATTTTCTATAATTCAAATTGACTAAAAGTCCCATAACACGATATCAATATAACATATTCACGATCTAGTGATTGAGCCATTAGGATCTTTAACTGCTTTTCATGTTCTACTCTCTTATACTTTAAGGCTATATGCAGCTTCCAATTTGTGTGCTTTATATGATAAACCTTTTCAATGGTTATTGGCCCGTTTTAGTAAAGGGTTTTAAGACAGGTTTTGAAAAATAGCTTAAACCCTTTTCTCTAAAATGAATTCTTCAACTCTGAAAATTTGTTTACTAAATTGAATTTTGCTCACTCCTCTCAACAGAGAGAGGAGAGGAAGGAAAACCCAAATTAGCCGAAATAAATTCTTTAAAATTATTGACCCAAGATGAACCCCCAAAATAGACTCTGAAATGGAAGGTACACCAGCGGCGTGATTACTAGATCATATCAACTCGCAATGTCTTATTCGTAAGCTAAAAATCAAGATAAATTGTTCTATATATAGACCAAGAACCTGACCAAACAAGATATGATGACTATCAATTGAATACTTACTTTGTAAGATGCAGAAGAAACTCAACCCCATAATATAACAACGGTTAGCAACTAAGAAAGTAAAATTACCTGGCCCGTGCTTTCGAGCCGCCCTTTGTAAACACTACCAAATCCTCCTTCCCCTAGGAAGGACTCGGGTCTGAAATTCTTTGTCGCAGCGGCAAGGTCATGGAAAGTGAATGTCTGAGCAGCAATGTTACCAAAGGGCCCATCCTTTGGACCTAAGGATTCTCTCTTTGACACAGCTTTGTTTTTCAATTTTGCCCTGTCCCCTCCTGCAAATTCAAATGAGATTGTTTGGTATGGATCCCCCAATTCCCTTCAGTTAAATATCTAAATCCAAAAATAACACCAGACTTTATCATTACACATAGCGTGATTGATATGACTCCCTAATTTTTCCAAGTTTCTTGACTTCTAATTCATTAAAATTTTAAGAACCAAAATCTGAACTCAAGGACTTCATCACGCCGCTATCTGATTGTGAGATTCGGACTCCTAAAATTGTATTGATTCAAATTTCAAATTAGCACAAGAAAGAATCACCACTAACAAGTTAAGTTGTCGGCACAAACGTTGTTTCTAACATTTGGGGCAAGTCAAACTCTTTCTCCCTCGGTTTAATACTCCTCCGTCCACAAATAATTACACAGTTTGACTGTGCACACTTTTTAAGAGGTTTTTAAATATAATAATTTAATATTTGAAAGTAACAAAAATATCAAATTTATAGTTTTGAATATATAAAAAGGGTAAATTTGATATTTTTGTTACATTCAAATATTAAATTATTATATTTCAAAGCCCCGAAAAAAAATATAAACAGCCAAATTTGTGCAATTATTTGTGGACGGAGG
>MKEJ01038703.1:0-12624 GCA_001753735.1 Embelia ribes
ATATATATATATATATCGTAAACCTACATGTCAAGGATGCAATGCCAAAAAGTGATATCGAAAGGTATACATATGTTCTCGGTCTTGTAAAAGACAAGAATATATCTATACTTTCACTTCTTATACAACTTCTATTACAATGTCTACAACTACTAAATCAGAGTACTCATCTACTACAAATTTTATATAACTAAAATATTACAACAAAATGACAAGGCAATAATCAAAATAAAATCTTCATCTTCTTTTCATCTGTCATAGTAAGCCAAAATATATATATATATATAATATGTTATATCACATCGTGAGTGATGCTCGATATCTACCCTGGGCCTACAATATAAGATATAAGAAAAAAAAATTAGGGAAAAATAATGGTTAAACAACTTGCAAAAACGTAAACATTAATCTAAACATTATGTGAACATATATGAGCATGAATACGAATAAGCATGGCCGAAATATAAATCATAAAACGAATACATAAACTACTCATGTACGTAATGTATATTTTCTCTACATGAAACTACACTAACACTACATGCCTGCCACTTCGACATTGTTACGGACATGTATATACTTCTCATACATAAAAGTCGGTGACGACCGCCACTAAGTTCCCGCGCCTGCACTGCAACAGAAACAAAGCCTTCATTTACCCTCCGCCCACACTACGTCAAGTAAATGGATAATCCCAGCTGTAGTTTTTGCATCTTTCACGGTAAGACTGTAAGCACCATTGCTCTTTTACTTATAAAAGTGATACACTGTCTTACCAATGTCATTCTCCTCCGTGAATGTAAATGTCATGTTCTCCTACTAATGCGGTTTACATTGCTACCCATGATATACATAGTCTTCGTAAAACTGAATAATATGCTAACAATGAATTACAAGAATTATGTATAAATGATGAACTACAATATTAATAACATTTGAATTTTAACTACGCAAGTTAAAAATATCATGTTATTTTTACTACTAACATCTACTCCAAAAATCATCATCCTCATGAACGTATCAATTCACGTTCTTCTACGGCATCTTACGAGTCTACAATTCAAATTAGAATACATATTACAATTTACGAAAATACATTCGCCTAAGAGATTGTGTCAATTCCCTTTTTCTTATGGTATCATACATGAAACTACAGGGACTGGGTACAATTTTTGTTGAAACAATGGAGACCACCATTTTTATTGTTTATTATCCTAATAATTTATGACAAGAAAATCATAAGAAATATAGACTTGCCATAACATGTTTCATTTTTTTATTTTTTTTTCAGGATATGAAAAACTTGTTAATTTTAACCATCTTTGTTAGATCGATGGTATAATTGTCTACATACTGAGCCATTTATAAATAAACATTTTCATACGAACAATTAACAGTAAGAAACACTCGTGCTAAAAGAAGGATCTTCAGTTTCGGCATTTACACACAAAACAACTTCAATATATTCAGAGATGATTACTAACTTATAATATTGACAAATTTGGTTTCCTAGAATAGAGAAAAACCCGTTTTACAAACTCTGAATCAAATGTTGTTAATATATATATATATATATATATATTTGGAATTTATTGTTAATATTACTATAGGTGACTATGAAAACTCGTTATTTCTGAACAGTGTGAGATCAAGATTTCTAGATTGGGGACCAAATTCTATTATTTTATATAGCGGGATAATTTATTTTTTCAGGAGGGTTATTTCGCGAAATTTTATAGGATTGTGAGCGACGACCCCCATTCCGCCTTGGGATTCCCACTATTTCCAACCACTCTTATACCACATATCTATGGTTAAATCAATCGGGATTTTTATCTAAAATGTTATATTTTGTTAAAGCCCATATATTTTTCATTAAAAAGACCCATTAGAGGAAGGGAATGATCCCCCATAAGCAATATATTAATTCAAGATTTCATTCTTGTTCGGGCGGAGTTACATAATAGCATCTATTCTAAATAAGTTTTGGAACTCAAATTTAGCATTTAATGTGCGGGATAAACAAATAACAAGACAAATTGTGGAATATGTTGATCTTATCAATATATTCATAACTACTAAATTGTCCATGTAAAAGGTAGTATTTCTTATATAAATTGCCAACCAACTCATAAGTTTTATACCAAAGTGTAAGTGATGCAAAGAATTTACCAACTTTTCACCATGTTTGAGCTTTCAACTCTCCCACTCTTTTTCGCTTTCGTTCTCTTTATTTTCATGATTGTGAGGCTTTCGAAGAGGAATTCGAACTTTCGACTCTCAAAATTGCCACCAGGGCCTCCCAAGTTACCCTTAATTGGAAACTTGCATCAAATGGGAGGGGGCCTCCCGAATATCGTTTTGACAAATTTAGCCAAGAAATATGGGCCGCTCATGTACCTCCAACTGGGTCAAATTCCGAACGTGATCGTGTCGTCTGCAAAGATGGCCGAAGAGGTGCTAAAGACTCACGAGATCGTTTTCGCCCAAAGGCCTACATCCCTTGCCCTAGAGATCATGTCCTACAACTTTTCAAGCATGGCTTTTGCACCGTACAACGAGTACTGGAAACAACTCCGGAAGTTGTCTGCGACAGAGCTCCTGAGTGCGAAGAGAGTGCAGTCATTTAAATCGATCAGAGAAAACGAGGGGTGGGGTTTCATCGACTACATTGCGTCCACAAAAGGAGAACCTTTTAATATTAGCAAGAGAATTTTTGAACTATTCAACACTATAATTTTCAAAGCAGCTTCCGGAAGGAACTGCACGGATCAAGACGAATTTATCGAGGTCCTCCATGAGGCAATCAGGTTAGCAGGGGGTTTTGATTTTCACGATCAGTTCCCTTCTTTGAGAATTCTATCTTCTCTTAGTGGGACGAGAGCTGCTCTGGAGAAGCTTCATGTACGAATGGACAAAATACTCACCGGTATCGTTGACGACCACAGAGCAGTGCGGAAAGATGGTGATTCCACAGAGGATGATGTTCTCGATGTGCTCTTGAAATATCACGAGAACGATGAATCGGAGTTTCATCTCACCATGGACAATATCAAGGCTATTGTATTGGTAAGTACAAATTATGTTAAATAACACAATACAAGAATTCGAACTCAATGACGTGATTACTTACCGATTATGATTCTCATTAGGACATATTTTCGGCTGGAAGCGAGACGCAAGCAACAAACATAGAATGGGCGATGTCGGAACTGATGAGAAATCCGAGAGTTATGAAAAAGGCCCAAGCCGAGCTAAGGGGGACCCTGAAGGGAAAGAACAAAATACTAGAAGAGGATGTCGAAAAACTACCTTACTTGAAAGCAATAGTGAAAGAAGTACTGAGGTTACATCCCCCGACTCCCTTAATCCCGAGGGAGTCGAGAGAAAGATGTGAGATCAACGGCTATGAAATCCCAGCAAAAACTAAAGTCTTGATCAATACATGGGCCATTTCTAGGGATCCTGCGTACTGGCCCGAACCAGACTCCTTCAATCCCGAAAGGTTTCTCAATGCCTCGTATAATTTTTACGGGACAAGTACTGAGTATATACCGTTCGGGGCAGGTAGAAGAATCTGCCCCGGTATAGCCTTTGCTGTTGTAAATATTGAGTATATACTTGCCCAGCTACTTTATCACTTCGATTGGAAACTCCCGAATGGAATGAAACAGGATGAACTGGACATGGACGAGGTCTTCGGAGCTAGCACAAAGAGGAAGAATGATCTGCACTTGATTGCCACTTCAGCAAATTAATGTTACGTCGTCGTAATGATTAATGAAGAATTGCATTCATGTTTAAGCATTATTGGGTAATGATTGCAATAAGAACATTATTTGTATTTTCTGCTATTATTATTATTATTAGTTACGAAAATGTATGAACTTTGGTGGACGAGAAACAAGAATACTCATCAAAGGAATAAAGTTTTCGTCCAATCTAGTTTTGTTTCTTCCAATTTCTGTCTTCATTAGCAGCAAGTATTGATTTTTTAACACTGGCTACGCATTGAGTGAGAACAAATTAATTCAGAAAATCAAGATAATGAAGACTCTTAAAGTAGCATATAAATATCTATCTTAAAGGTTGAATATAGTATTCCATCAGTCATCATCTGAGCAAAAAATATTCCTTACATTTGGAATGGCGTAACTGGAAGATTAACTTCTGGAATCTCTCACTTTGAAAAAGACGACAAAATTATCACTCGAACGAGAATCACCTGATTAATCTCCCCATGTTGCATTATATAATTCAGCTCATCACATTGAAAGGTGGGTTCTCAACTATGGAGATTCCATCTTCGGAAGCAATCACAGCTGCGCATCTGTAATTATGTTGTATACAACTTCAGATATAGTTCACGCAAGAAAACATATATATGAAGAGCAAAAACCACTAAAATGTCCGAAAGCACACATAATTATAGAGTATTCTTCAAAACCATGCACACAATAATGACAATGAAAACATGCCCACGAGAGAACTATGTATGAAATCCAATTGCAACTGCCAAGAATACAAAAGACGCAAATTATAAATATTAAGTCATATCCAAGACACCGTTTCAATATGAAACTTGAAATTGAATTTTGTCAAAGTGTATTAACAGCCATTTATCTAAGATTTTGTTAACACTTTCTTATAAGAATAATCAAACCACGGCATTTATGTTTTTACAAGTCCATAAGTAGAATATTCATTATTTCTTTTTTCATGTCTTTCATGTACTCATCTTTCACAGGTGCTAGTATCTATCCAGTAAATTATTATTAAAAATCAGTAGTGCTTATAATAATTCAAAGACCTTTAAAAATTTACCTAAAATGGTTGTTCAATTGGTGTGTGTTGGGGTGGGGGGGTGGGTGGGTGCATACATGTATGCATAGCTAGCTAACACATATATAAGATGAGAATATATTTCATCCCTTCCATCATTTTCATCTCATGCCTTGTTTTCTCAAACAGCTATGCTAATGTTTGGATTTGGGAGAAAACAACGTTTTATGCGGACAATCAGGTCCCCAATCAGATAGGTCTACGCTGTCAATCCAGAAATCATGACCTTGGAAACTAGACATTCGCCCTGGGTCTTTTACTCCCAACATATTTGGAAGAACTCTCTCCGTTTGTCATTTTTATAGGGGCTCGATGCAACAAGTTTTGATGTATCCTGACTGAATTATTAAATGAGGCTCTATCCTATTTTTCAGTTGTTGTTCGATGTTCTATGCCGACAAATAATTCACATTCCTGAGAAGTATTTCATTTTCCTAAAGTAACATTCAAGGTTACTGTTCCGCACGTAAAGAACTTTTAATGCAAGAACAATCCACACATGCCAAAGGGAACTACTATAAAATTTAAATCTTCGCTATTCTCTCTTAAAGGAAAAATTGCTATATGCTTAAATTAACCCATAGAATTATGAATATAGCTTCTCCACAGGTAATGACACAAAATACCAAGAGGTCTGAACAGGAGCGGAGCTAGGAGAAGAATAATGGGGTGACCATGTTAGGTTGCAACTCTCAAGAAAAAAAATTAAGGTGTCAGAATAATTGGATTTATCCAAGTTAAAACTTTAGCACTTTTTAAGCCGAAAATGTAAAATGGAGGTACCCCACACAAAAGAAGAGAATAATTAGGAGGATAAAAACTTACGGGATCTTGGAAATGATTCCATGGCCTACAACACCAGCAATACCGTCCAAACTTCTAGCTACCTCGGCTGCAGGTAAAACGTGAAGGTGCCAATAGAAAACTGTCATTATGTATCGAGACAAAAAAAAGATACAAATATGTGCGTATGAGTAGAAAAGATAAATGATTGCCATAAAATCATACCTAGATCTGATATCGGAGACGTGAATATAAGATCAAGAATATTATGTCCTTCTCTAGTGAATAATGGGAAGTCGCCTCCTGTGGGTCCCGCAAGCCCTATTGATGACCTCCTCCAAACCTGCAAACACAAAACGACACGTAAACCATTATTCCCCATCAATCTTGAACAAAATCTAAAAGGAAAGAGGCTGGATTGGATTTTTTATAGTGATTCTATTATTTCAAAGGGCACTTAGCTAAAAATTACCTCAGCATCACCCAAAAACAGGTCATCAATCACTTCTGCAGTTTCCAACCAGTTGTGCTACAAGTTCAAAATAGGAACAAGTTAGCCCACCTTATTACGCATCTTAATTTTCAACAGCTTGTAACAGGAAGAAAGTGTGAAATGCTTACGGATTTGACTACAACAGGAATGGAACCATCTAGACCACATTTGTATTGTTTCTCGGTGACAATGAAGACGAGATTCTTGGCAAAATTCAGAATACCCTGCAAGTGAAAATGAAATCAGAAATAGAAAACCATTGAAGCCAAGATTAGAAACAACAGCTAGGCACAATTTAAAAAGCTAATCATCTATGCTACAAAAAGTTTCCAAATATCTTACCGTGCGAGCATCCCCACGAGATAGATGCGCTTACTTGAATTGTTACAGACAAAAATCAAAAATAACAATTTAGATCACCTTCTCTTGAATAATGGATTCCTCCCCTTGCATCTTCCGACGACCGATCACAGAAATGAGTGTTTCTTCCTCAATAACATCAGCGTCACTGAATCCAAAATCAATCTGCAAAAACAATGGAAAAAATGGTTGTTTTCAAACCTGTTCGCCCATGAATGAACTAACAGAGACATTAGCCCAGAACGGAAAACATAGATGATAGGCCATTTATTTTGTGTTTCATTTGACAATACAAAGATCGGCACCAGAAACATATGATGCAATGCATAAAAACTGCAATCGAAATGGAACCAAATTATTAGATACCAAAGAAAAAGTACACACTTGCAAATTATCTTGGAAGTGATTCAACGGGATTCCAGCCTTCGCTGCTTCACTAGCGCTGTCTATAGATCTGCATCACACCAGCAAAGAATATCAAACAAAACCTTGGTTTTGTTTTCTTTTTGGTTTTGTAGTGTCAAAATTCTCCAAGATTTTAGAGCAATTCAGAATGACTATGCATTAGGCATTTGCATAATATTACAGATGTTATGAACAATTTAAACTGGAACCAAGCGTAAGAGGGTTCTTTTGGCAGCAGAAATTTTCTTGAGAATAATTTAAAAAAAAAACACATTTTGTTTACTTATTTTATTTTCTTGGACACAAAAATCAAAGAAGAATAAGAAAAAGGAAATAGTAACACCGTTGAAGATCTCTTGCTTTTCAAACAAGTAAAAGGAAATAGTAACACCGTTGTTGGTGTCTTCCTATCCAAAAAGAAGCACGTGCTTCATCTTGGTGCCACAAATTAAAAACAGAAAAACTGCAAACTCTAAACATCTAGAGAAATAAACTTAAGGCAAAGGAATTGTTGTGTTTGGGAACATGGGGATTTGAAATGAACTCACGTAGGTATTCCCACAACATCTCTGATAGCACCTACTCGAAGTTGCTGACCAAGATACCGTATCGCCATGCCCGAAGCAAGGCCCGATCCCAATCCGACCACCATCCCATTTTCAATAAAAGAATCTACCTGGAAAAAGTTCACTGCTAAAACTGATTAGTAGTAGAAGATACTAAATATAATATTGTCCCTGTTCTAAAAGGTGCAATTTTTCTATGAGATATTGGGACATCTGCTGAAATATTTGAATTTTTATAAGTTAAGGCCACGTAAGTCTCCATTGCAACTTGTGTGTCACGGGTTTGTCCAATTAGAAACAACCTCTCTAGAAACAAGATAACATTGCATACATCATATTTTTCCAGACCCAGCATTACAAGAGTTTTGTGCACTGAGTCATCTATATATAATAGTGAGACATCTACTCATCATGGTATTTCAAGTTTCGCTCTATCCTCAAAACTTTAGATGGTATCATTTCTCCAATAAGAACATAATATCCGAATGTAGATGGCCTGTCAGTAGGACATCCGGCCCCATCTCCATGGTAATACCTGATCATTTGGGTAATGCCTTTGTCATCATATGACAATGCTCTCTATGTCGCTCCTTGAATGTATTTAAGAATTTGAAGACTAGCATCCCAATGACTTTTGTAAGGATAATCCATGAATTGACTGACCTCACTCACAACAAACGAAATATCACGAGTATGTGTGAGTTAATTTAGTAGACCAACCATTCTTCGGTATTTGGCTAAATCCACAAGAGGCCCTCTTAACGGGTAATAGTTAACATTAAGATCCATCATAGTATCAAGAGGTCTAGCATGTATAATGTCGATTTTCAGTCTCTAATCCCGCTCCGGAACTGCCCTCTTGCCCACCTAGCCGCCAGACTAATGTGAACATCTTATTATTAATAAAAAAGTTATCACTTCTTCTACTTTCTTTATAAGCCAACACGTGTCAGCATTACTTTTTGGTACTTATCCACATCAATTTAGCAATCAAAATCCTATTCCTACCAACCTAGAATTCTCCACCGATCTTCAAAATATTATCCTATTCAACATTAATCTTTTAGAAACATTATTGTAATAAGATTTCAACTATAACTAAAATAACTTACATTATTTTTTTTTCTTATATAGTGGAATCTTATCAAATCTGAAAACAGACCAGAAACAGGAGACATCACATTAAAAAAAATAAAAATCCAAAACTAATAATAAAGAAATGAAACATAATAAATATAAATTGTGCATCTAGTAAAAATAGTGAAAATATAACCTAATTGGTTCGGGCTCGCTAACCTAGCCACCGGACTAGCCTACGAAAACTAAATTAGCAGCTTTTACCAATAAGAAATAAATAAAATACTAAAAACAACAATAATACAAACATGAATCAAAGAGAATATAATCAATTATAAAATCCGAGTGCCTTGAAAGAAGTTTGTTTTAATTAAAATCAATATAAATACATACATACATGCATATATATATATATATATATATATGAAGGGAGAAAGTGGGGTTACAGTGTGCTTAGATGCAGCATCAAGGAGAGCAACATTGGTAGTGTGAAGGAGAGATGAAGAACAGCATTTGATTATTGATGATGATTTTGTATAACACTTGTTTTTAATATTAATATTATTATTATTATTATGAATATGCTGATGATAAAATTTATAATAATGATAATAATGCAAATTCACTGTGGCTGAAGCTGAAAACATCGTTGCTTCTGCTTTTACCTTCTCTCTCTCTCTCTCTCTCCCTCTCCCTCGCGGATGGATAAGGAGAGGAGAGAATGAAACTAAAGGTCCCTGTACTTTTAGTCAATATCTATTTTGCCCCAGGTATTTTGAATAACAATGATTTAGCTACCGAGGCCAACCATATAGTTTCTTTCAACAAATTTTCTAAAGTCAAGAATTTTGCATCTTTACATAATCTCTGTTCATTAATCATTACACTGTCCATCAGATTTTTTTTATTCGAATTTTACATTTGAAAATATATATAAACACTGTGCATCGGATTTTTTATTTAAAATTTATATCTGAAAAGTTTATACAACATATATGATATCATTTTCTTTTTTCAAAAATTGTTGCTCAAGTTGGAGAAGAGAAGTGAATGCGGTCTTTTTCCTATTAAAACGCTAATAATATTAAAACCATACATATCCATTACATATGTATATTATGGAACTATAGTCACAGAAAAAATTACATGAATATAAGATATTTGATGAATTTTTTAAAGGATGAAAATTTTATACACATGAGTACGTATGATTTTCATACATACCCCTATCAAGAATTGAAACGTATATAAAAATGAGAATTAGCAGTCTTTTTCTTGTGAGTCAAATCCTAATTAAAGAGTGAAATTTTCTACCTATCCTATATGAATTAAATCTAATTTTTTTTTAAAAATTTATTATGGAATATGTAGCCCTTAGCAAATTTTTGACTCGGCCAATGTTACATAATAGCGAGTCATGGACTTTTCTTGGTTATGGAATATTGGTATTTTTATGCTGAAATTTAAAATATTCACACAAGTCAAAACAAAACAAGGATCCATGTGTTAATCTCTAAATTTGGGAACTTCACATAGAGACAGAGGATAGAATATTTATCATTGCATTATAATTCATATTCAGCAATATATATACCTGATAAATGAAAAAGTTAATTATAAGCCAACCAAGAAAATATAACATTTTTACACCTGAAAATGTCCCTCATGTTTGAGCTTCCTAATTTTCCCGTTTTAATCACTTCCTTTTTATTTATTTTCATGCTTGCCAAATTCTTGAAGAAACCGAAATTGAACCTTCCGAATCTGAATTTACCTCCCGGCCCACGGAAGCTCCCGATTATTGGAAACATCCACCAAATGGTCGGTGACATCCCGAACGTTGTCATGAGGAACTTGGCTTTGAAACACGGCCCGATCATGCATCTCAAACTCGGCGAGACCAATGCCGTCATCATCTCATCGGCGAAGGTAGCCGAAGAGGTCATGAAAAAGAACGACATTACGTTCGCGCAAAGGCCGAAGCTCCTAGCTGTCGAGATCATGTCGTATAATTATTCTAGCATGGCGTTTGCACCGTATAGTCATTATTGGAGGCAAGTGAGGAAATTATCGGCCACGGAACTTTTAAGTGCCAAACGAGTTCAAGCGTTTCGGTCACTACGGGAAAACGAGGGAGACAATTTTATGAATTATATTTCGTCTACGAATGGGGAAAAATTCAACTTTAGCAAGAAAGCGTTCTCGCTTTTAAATTCCATAATATTCAAAGCGGCCTCGGGTAGAAACTGCAAAAATGAGGATGAGTTCATATCAGTGGTACGCGAGCTTATCATATTGTCCGCGGGTTTCTCGTTACACGATATATTCCCGTCCGTTAAATGCATCCCTTACATTACCGGAGCAAGATCATCGTTGCTAAAATATCATAAGAAAATAGACGAGATTCTCAACGCAATCATCGACGATCATAAGTCCGAGAGGAGAGAAGGCGACAGTGGGGAGGAAGACGTTCTCGACGTGCTTTTGAAAATTCAAAAGAGAGATGCGTCGGAATTTACTCTTACAACGGATAACATCAAGGCGATTATTATGGTAAGCACTGCTAATTTGTTTATGTTACATGATTTGCATATCAAAAATTAAGTAATCATATGACAATATCAACTATATATTTCAAATACAGTACAAAAAATTAGACAGGTTTACAATGTTATATATATATATATATGGGAGCGGATCATAAGACACAGGTTTTGATAAAAAAATTTACAAATTTTTTAAGCCGTTAGATCTGAAGCAATTAACGGCTATGATATACCCGAAAAAATAGAGAGAGAAAATGGAGAGAGAAAATAGAGAAAGAAGATATATTATAGCCGTTGATTGCTTCAAATCCAAAGGCCTAAAAAATTTATAAATTTTTTTGTCAAAATCTTTGTCCGATCGCTTTCATATATATATATATATATATATATACAGTTCTTAAGGATTGGATATAGCTTCTCATTCCCAAAGATACGACGGGCAAGCACAACCGCTTGTCAGTCGTATCACAAACATGCTAGACACCGACAGTCGGGTCAAATGAACATTACTTATTGAAAGCATTGACATCTCAAGAGACAAATCTAAGTTTGGTCCATACCAATGTTTGGGCTGGGCCTAAACAGGCCGAGGAATGAAATAGCTTTTTCTTATTTACAAGCCTATTTTGTAGCTGCTTATGATACATACGAGACGGGCATATTATCTTATCATTTGAAAAATGGCAACCACAAATCATTACCTAAATGTTCAAATCATCGCCAATTATACATGTATGTATATTTTATCTACTTTTTAACATAAGTCTTATATTATGCTAAACTTTGATTACGCGAAAAATTATATCAAATAGTCTGTATTGTATTACG
Organism: Embelia ribes; assembly: GCA_001753735.1. Lineage (NCBI taxonomy): Eukaryota > Viridiplantae > Streptophyta > Magnoliopsida > Ericales > Primulaceae > Embelia > Embelia ribes. The sequence continues at coordinate 11,901 of MKEJ01038703.1, forward strand.
TTGTTTTATCGTCTCTTATATTACTAGGATCCTAACAAAATATACATGTTACTAAGTTTCGTATATTACTGTGATCCTAACAAAATATACGTGAAATAACAAACAAAAAAAAATGCAATTGGAGGCTGTGTGAGTATATTTGGTTATGTCGTATTTTCTTTTTATTTTGAATTCAGATTTTGTTTATTTTTAAATATAAGGTACAACTCTAAATATGAAACAACACATAAATTATTCTATTAAGAGTTATTACTCCCTCCATTTTATATTAAGTGTCATTTTAAGAAGAAGAAAAAAATCGTTTCATATTAAGTGGCGCTTTTAAAAAATCAATATTATTTTTATTAATTTTTTTCAATTTTTTTCCTATTAATTACTCAATGGGATCAAATTTAATTCAGTCCATGTTTCCTATTGTTAAATCCAGTTTGAGTTGGCCCAATAAATACAATCCACGTGGCATAAATTCCAACAAATTCAACGCAACAAGTTCACTCTCCTTCTCACTCTCACCTCTTTAAATTCTCTTCTAAAGTTTTGTGGAGTGAACATTTTTTTGTTTTCAAAGTTTCAATTTTCTTATTAATTTTCCCTATATATGCGGCACAGATTCAATTTGCTAAGCCTTTTCGTTAGACTTTGATTTTATAGATTATATTTGGGTTTATTAACACTGTTGTTAAAATAATTTCTGAATAACAACAATATAGATAAATTGGAAATA